>JABUQX010109140.1:0-5000 GCA_015478945.1 Trachelipus rathkii
CAGTAGCCTTCGTTCATTTCGTTTCGGGTGTTTAACCGTTTCGCATTTTATCGTGAAACGCTTTCGCGTTTTCGTGCCCTTCAACAAAGGCATTCACTAGTTTACTTAGGAATAACAAGAAGCCTGGAAGGTATGACTCCATGTGAGTTAGTTAAAAATACAGGCAGTTCTTCAGCTACAAATATTGGTTGATCAAGGGTTGGGCGATAAATTCTATACCGAAAATCAACTTTTACCGGACAATTTGGTTTAGTAAATATTGCATCGGTTGGTATTTCCTATTATTATGAGAAAAACAAGAAGGATATGATCATTCTTATTACTTCTGCTTAAGCTTTTCTTTCAGATCATTTTAAACACCATGCAAAATTCCTTAAGATTGAACAGAAGCATGCAACTTAATTGAATTTATAAGCCCAGATAATAAATATTGTCATATATTATTGTGGAAAAATTTTTAGGTAATTGTATTAAAGTTTTGTCAGAACATAATACAAATGTATTTGGGGAAGACTATTGTTATTTTCCATTTTGGGTAAGATTTATTTCATGCAGAGTACTGTTTAAACGTATTATTGTTCGACCACATTCAATATGTTTTGTCTTTAGATTTTATTATATCCAAAATTTCAGGTATTATTGTATATATTAGAGGAAGTTGGGATGATTAAGAGTGAGAAGTTAACAAGGTTATAAGGAAAGTGGGCAGGATTAGGATTGAAGTTAGAGTGAACAATGTTATAAGGAAAAGTATGTGAGAACACTTGAAAATAAATCAGTTGAATGTGAATAAGATGAAACTGAATAAATCTTGACATGAAACAGAATTAATCATTTCTTAGTAGTGCAAGAGAAGTATGTGGATGTGCTAAAGTAAGAATGTTAAGAGTGAGTGGTGGAATGAAAGGTGATGGTTAAAAGTAAAAAGAGAGCGTGGTTGAATGTGTTAAAAGCCAATGATGAGGTCTCAAAAGAAAGGTGTATGGAAATAAATAAGGAGAAACAAGGAAGACTAAAAGTTGCACACATTAGAGGATGAAAGGGGAGGAATGGGAAAGCTCTTCCTGAAGGAAGTACGAAGGTTAGAGAGTAAAGGAATCTTCTGAGAATAATGATGGTACTTTCTTGACTGATGAAAAGGAAGTGTGGAGGGAACACTTCGAAAATCTGCATAATATTGGCAGTAATGAAGAGGTGAGAGTGAATGTGTGTGGGTTTGATGGTGTAAGAAAGAAATAAGTATTTTGGGGATGAGGTAATTAGTAGGGAGGAAGTTTAAGTATGGTAAATCTGAAGGTATAGATGGAATTGCTGGTGAAATGATCAAGAATGGAGACGACATTGGATTTGATTGGATATGGAAGACATGTTTGAACATTGATGGAAGGTATAATTCCCGAAGGTTTTTGGATGAGTAGTAGTAATGACGTACCATTATAAAGAAAGTGGGAGATTGAAACTGTAGGAGCTATAAAGTGGTTATCGAGTGTAGGAAGATGCATTTGTTGGTATATTGGTTGAAAAGAGTGTGTTGACGTACTGATTGGCGAAGAACAAGGTGCATTTAGAAGTGGTAGAGGATGTGTAGATCAGATTTTCACATTGAAACAAATGATTGAGAAAATGAGAGAAATGAAAAATAAATTGTATTTAGGTTTAAATTACTTACTGCAGGCGTATGCGAGGATTAAAATATGGAAGTTTTGTGGCAGGTGTTAATGATATATGTTGTTGGTGATAGGTTTTTGAACGGAATCAAAGTGTCCAGGTAAGATAGTGAGGCGTGTGTATAAGTATTGAGTTGAAGGGAATGGTTTAATATTATGGGGGAAGTGGGACAGGAATATCTTGACTTTGCTTAGTTTATTTAATTTTATGGATGGAGTGATGAAAGAATTAAGAGTTTGGGGTGGTAGGGGACGTTGGACTGTGGAGAACGGAGCTTATTATACGCAGATGATTTGGTTTTGTGTGACTTATCTGAAGAGAGTTTGGCAGGGTGTGTAAAGGGAGGGGCCTGAAAGTAAATGTATAAGAGTAAGGTCATGGTAGTAAGTGAGGTGAGTCCCCAGTGTGAAGTCATGATGGATGGTAAACAATTGGAACAAGTATCAGAGTTTAAATATTTAGAATATATGTTGGATGAAAAGGGAGCATATGATACAGAGTGTAGTAGGAAAGTGGTTAGTGCAATTAGATCTTTGGTGAATTCAAAGGTACTTACTTAATCTTGGTGTGGAATAAGAGGATTAGATCTTTAGGTGAATTCAAAGGTACTTACTTAATCTATGGTGTGGAATAAGAGGTATGGATTTTAGGTGCAATATGTTCAGATGGACAATCTTAGGGGTATGTTATGTGTGAGAAGAATTGATAAAATGAGGATTTAAGGTGTTGGGGGGAGTTGTGTGGTGTGAAGAAGGGCGTATATGAAAGAATAAACGAGAGTGTGTTAAGACGATTTGGAAACATGGACAAGATGGATGAAAGTGGTGTGTATGCTGGAAGTCGATCAGCTGGGAGACCGAATAAAAAATGGATCGAGTCAGTAAGGGAATGTGAGTGTGGCAGAGGTGTATAATAGGAGAGAATGGCGGGTTTTTATGAGGGGTTATGGTTGTGGGCCTTCTGATCCAGGGATGAACCCTACATTGACGAGATACCACAGTGAGAGTCCTTCGCGGTCTCGTGAGGCCCTAGGGTGGATTCTGCTACGAGCTCTCGCTTATGGGTAGGTAGGGAATGGGGCTTTCCTTTCAACTGACGTCGTTCTACTACTATTATTTTTTTCTGATTCCGGTGTATGTTGCGCACCTCACCTCATTACTGGGGAAATAAGGAAGATGATGATATTATATAATGTATTCGTCATTTGGAAATAAGAAATGATGATATTATATATTCCGATAGAGAGAAGATTCGGGTGTATGCAAATAGGGTTATGACATACAAAGATAGGAATGGTATAATAGATGAATCTTATAAGCCAATGTTAAAACATTCCAAAAATGTTCGCACTGTGTAGGGTGTATAAACACGTTTTTAAAGGCTGGAATTAAACTCGGTTGTTAATTTTAATTGCCCTTATTTCTAGTTTAATTATGCCAAAAATAACTGCACAAACTCCAATTTTAAATGTTGTAAGTTTTAGCGGTTTAATACTTTTTGGCATCTCAAGCATTTTGGTATCAAAACCAGTTTTGGCCAGGTTAATTTATGAAGCTTTTCTTTATTTATATTAGTTTAGACATTTTTATTGTATTTTCAGTTTAAATTATTTTATATGAAGTAAAGTATATTTATATGACCTTTATTGGGATGAAGATTTAAAAAATTAATTACATTATTTTATTCAAACAAAAAAACAAAAACAAAAAAGAATAAACAACGTAAAACTATTAATATATATCAATACCACTTCAAACGACTTATACTGGGGTTATTTCATGTTAGTGAACTACATACAGTGAATCAAGACCAAATACTCCTTAAGATACACTTATTTACTATCTGGAAATTTTAACTCTTTAAATCAAATTTAAAATGTTTTTTCTATACATCATTGTTCAGGAAACGTCATCACAAAAATCTTTAGTCATTTAGTGATTAACATTCTTGATTATATCGCTGATAAAAGTTTTTAATCTTTCTCTCGTTTCCTTAGCATTTTATTATTATACCTTATTTTGATTTACGAATGGCATTTGCTTATTTCACGAAATTTTGTACATTGAAAGACTTTAAAGGACTGAGAAATTATTAATAGTAATCTTAAAATATTTAAATGGATTAATGCTATCATTTAGGTGTTCTTTTATTTACGATCTGTAAGAGCGTTGTCAAGATAAGTTAATAGTATTGAGTTGTTTATTCATATATAAGGTTGGTGGTGAAGTGGGAGGAGGTTCTTCAACGAAATATGTATACGAGAACCCTTTCCTGCAGCAAAATAACAAATAGGACTGGAGCACAGTTAACATCAGTACGTGCAGAATTGTTTCCTATTCATTCGATGAAACCTTTAAATACCTACCATTCCAATGTTTATAGTATTCTCTAAATATATTTATATGTGTACCTTAATCTTCGGATTCTTATAATTTGGGAACTGGTGTCTAGGAAACACTAATAATCCTTAAAGTGAATATACAGACCCACATACCCAGACAGGCTTTCTGAAATATTATACAAAATAAGTTATTTTCACAACATTGGCTGAAAAAAAAACTGAAGAACTTCTTTTCTTGTTCTTGTATTATTTCATCTTTAAGTATTAGTATTCGTGATTAATTTGGGTATAATGCCTAAATGTTGGTTACATAGCTCTTGGTGAAAAGTTTTCAATGTACATAATAATTCAAAACTATAGATGCTGTAATAAATGAAAATATGCTTTTAACGAATTTTTTCAAATGATTTTGATGTCTTTGCTATTTGCGATAAAATGCCCAGATTCATGACTACTAGGAAGATATGACAACCATTTTGGAATACAGACATATTGAATAGTTTCTCAAGCTTTTATTTAAATTAATACTAGCCATTTATAAATTTCTGTATGAATTTTATCACTCATTACATGCTCAAATTTTCGTTAATTTTTTCCTTGAAGTTTTCTATTTAAATTTACTCCTAACTGCAGTTTCTTTATTTAACATTAAATAAAACTTTCATTGAAGATTTAATCCGTTCAATTGCATTCAGTAATAATTTTCCATTTTAGGGGAAAAAATATTCAACTGATAAAATTAAAATCATGTTTTTGACGATGTGCATTTGTCACATACGAAATATTTTAAATTTTTCTATCCACTGAACATTATACCTCTCTCTCTCTCTCTCTCTCTCTCTCATATATATATATATATATATATATATATATATATATATATATATATATATATATATATATATATATATATATATATATATATATATATATATATATATATATATATATATATATATATATATATATATATGAAACAAATACATTATCT
>JABUQX010109141.1:5000-10000 GCA_015478945.1 Trachelipus rathkii
TATTTCAAGGTACTCTTTTTTTTCTTTATAATTCTAAGTATTATAACTTTTTAAATTTCTTTTTATATTATATATTTTTTTGTTATAACTATCATTTAATTGAGTAATATTATTTTTAACATACATATTTTATAACATAGTATTTATAAATAATTTTATTACTCTAAAAATTTTCCACGATTGAATAGTCCGCCGAAATTGCTTTGGGCGCGGATCTAGTCCTAGCTGATAATGTTAAAGATCAGATTTAAATAGCCGGTTAGCTTTCATAGTTCTTTCATTTTTGCAATAAAGCAGCTATTGCCGGTTACATGATGCTTTCCTTTATTTGAACCAACTTTCGTAAAAAAATAAGAGAATATTTCGTAACATTATGAATTTGCAAAAATAATCGTTTTAAAATGTCTAACATCCGTGTGAGGCAGCTGAGTGCAGCGAGTGAGGAGTCGCCTGCTGAATAATATATTATTATATATTATATATTTATATATATATATATAATATATTAATATATATTATATATATATATATATATATATAATATAATATATATAAATATATAATATATATATATAATATTATATATCTTGCCCTCCGCATGTAAACATCTAGTACGCATGGATCATATATATTATATACTATGATATATTATATATATATATTATATATTTAATATATATATCATATATATAATATATATATTAGTAATATATATAATATATAGATATATAGTATCTATATATATATATTATTATATATATTATAAATATATTATATATTAATATATATTTAATATATATATACTATATAAATATACGTTAATAATTTTTAGGGGTTCAAACAAATGTATATAATTATACACTTGATGCATGTAATTTCATATATTCTTAGTAATATAATTTGAATCTCTGCAACCTCCTTCATGAATACTACCATTTTTACTTGTTTTAATATTTTACCTACTTGAACTAATTAATTAAATCATGCCAATGTACGGTTTGAAGTGTAAATATTTAATGTTAATTTGCTTTGGATATCATGTGAATTACTATGCGGTGTAAAGTGTATGGTGGTGTGAGGCGCACTGTGGTTTCATGCAAGGGCAAATATATAAATTCAATGATTTAACAAACAGAAATAGATTTTATATATCTAAACACATTTCATTTTAAGATAATCTATTACTGTATTGATTAATTTTATTGTTATTGCTTTTATATTAGATATTATATTATTATTCTTATTATTATTATTATTATTATTATTAATTATTATTATTAATTATTTAATTATTATTATATTATTATTTTTATATTAATTATTTATTAATTTATATTTATTTATTTTTATTATTATTATATTATTATTATTATTATTTATTAATTATTATTAATTATTATTATGAAATTATTAATTATTATTTATTATGTATATTATTATTAATAATTAATTATTATTATTAATTATTATTATTATTATTTATTGATTATCTTATTATTTATTATCATTTTTATACTTATTATTATTAATTAAATATTTTCGGGTCTCAGAAAGAGACACGACAACTGTGTTGCAATTAATTAGGTAGATCTTTCAGAATGCTAAGGACACTTATTTTCTGTTATTATAATTCATTGCTTATAATGAAATTGGTAAAATATTGGACTATGTAAATATTATAAAACTCTATGTGATCTTTGCTATAATGATGCAATTGTATAATTTCCTATAGGCCCTACTGAATAAAATTTTTGAATTTTGGGATTTATTATTATTATTTTATTATTATTATTATTATTTTATTATTATTATTATTATTATGTATTATTAAATTATTATATTATTGATTATTATTATTATTATTATTATTATCATGATTATTATTTTATTTTGTTATTATTTTATTATATTATTATTATTATTATTATATTATTATTATTAAACAATTGAAAAACGAGAAAACGGGTTATTCCAAAACTGTAAATCATTTTTATTTATGTATTATTTTTTATTAATATTTTTTACTATTATTATTTGTTATTATTATTATTATTATTATTATTTTTATTATTATTATTATATATTATGATTTATATTATTATTAATTATTATTATTATTATTATTATTAATATTATTATTTATTATTGATAATATTATTATTATTCAGTTATTATCATTAATTATAAATTTAAATTTTTAATTTGTGATCATTAAGATTCTCATTAAAACTAAGAAAGGAATAATAATAATGTAATAGACTTGATTAAATAATAATAAAATTATTATAATTAACAATTATCATAATCATTTTCCATTATAATTATTATTATTATTGATTATTATTAATTTATATATATGCTTAGTATATTAGGGGTATGATGAGGGGTTTATTATTATTATTATTATTATTATTATTTTTATTATTATTATTATTATTATTATTATTATTATTTATTATTATTATTATTATTATTATTATTATTATTAATTATTATGTATTATTATATTATTAATTATTTTATTATTATTATATTATTATTATTAATTTATTATTAATTATTATAGATATTAGGTTAATGCTATCGGTCATTAATACTGGTTATTAATATGTTAAATATGAATAAATATTGAATAATATATAATAATAATAATAATAAAAATAAGTAATAATAATAATGAATATAATAATAATAATAATAATAATAATAATTAATAATAATAATAATAATGAATAATAATAATAATAATTAAGATAATATTATCATTATTATTATTTATTTTTATTAACAATATCTATTTTTTTATTAGGATTTCGTAGTATAATTATGAACATTTTTGTTAATACATTATCATAAAAATGTATATCTTTTAGGCCTATAGCTATATACTTTAAAATTAATAAATAAATTAGAATTAGTGGCATAATGTACAGGAAATATAATTTATAATATATAAAAACTACATTAAATTAATAATATATACATTTATCATTATTATTTATATATTTTTGTATTATATTATTATTATTATTATTTTTATTTTATTATTATAAATTCTATCCCAAAGAGGCTTATATTAGTTATAATAATAAAATCTTCTATAACTGAATATTATAATAATATAGTTTATCTAATGTACATATAAACTAACATTTAATATAATAATAATGATAATATTAATAATGAAATAATATAAAAATAAAAATAATTATTTATTATATATAATCTTTAATTTTCTATTTTTAATTTTATATTATGTATTATTATCTTTAAATATTTATTTATTTTAATTCTTCATTATTCTTTTATTAACATTTAATTTAATTTTTTTAAATATATTTTTTATTTATTATTTAATTTCTTTTATTATTATTAATCTTAATATATTTGAACTATCTTTTTTATATTTCTTCTTTTCTTCTTTCTTCTTCTTCTATTCTACCATAAGGTCTATCTCTGAAGATTTTTCTTGGGTCGTACTCGTGCCACTGGAGATGGCTAAGAGAAGAAAACGCATATAATTGTGAAAAATTTGATCAATCATTGTCCCTTAAAATGATAGAATTAATATAGGTAAATGAAACATGGATAAAGAATGAAATTTAAATTCTCGACATATGAATATAAGTCCCAAGTTAATTTTGGAACTAGAAAAATTTTCATTGATTTAGCAAAATTAGATGATCAAAAGTTTTTAACAAAAGTTGTCATGTAGACGAAAAATGGATCTATGGGTTAAATTGATATTAAATTAAGGATTTTAAATACTTGCGAAACAATGATGCTGGAAGCTCTAGTCATAGAAAACTAACATCATAGTCTCTAAGTCTTAATTGTCAGAAACGTCCCGAATATGAATAAAAATCTGAAAGATATTAATATAGTAATCCTCATTCTCTAAGTATATCTAAACAACATTAGTTAGACCTAAATCTGGAATAGTCTACTCCTATTCATCACTGACATAATTATATTAGCATATTTTTTGAATCAAAATTTATATAATAGTATTACTGTGTGCTTGTACAAACGAAGTAGGAATTAATTTAAATAGAATTCAAAAAATAGTGCTCAATCAAATAAACTTACATATATTGGGAATGAGGTATATTATTTTACTTGATGCAGCGATTACGTGTATATTATGATATCACATTCTTTAAAGACAATGAAGATTGACAGGAAATTAACCGTAGTTTTTCATAAATTATTAATAATTGAGAATCAATATCTGAAGTACGGCAATTCTTTTAAATACTGATTTTAATGAATTAAATTAAACATCGATGAATTAAATGGAACTAATAAACTTGTCATTACATTGAAACACGTATATTTATAATCATTAATAAAGCAAAGAATTTCTTTATCTCTTTTCAGATTAAAAAATTTGTGATGTAAAAATATAGTCTCTCTTAATGAAATATGAAACTACGGCAACATCGATTTCTTTCAATGCAGTTAGATTATATTTTAAAAAATCGTATGAATTAGATGACTCGTGACTTAGATTAAATGTAAACTCAATAAAGAAAATATATTAAGAATATATATTTGGTAAATGTTGAAAAGTATCACGTTCAATATAAAAGAATTTGGGGTAGCCTGAACACTTATATGTAATCAATTTTGATGTTCATCCCGTTATATGATAAATATCAATTGTTCTATAGATGGTGATATCTATGTCAGATACTAAACAGAGTAAGTGAAAAAATAATTCCAAAAAACTCATAAATTTACTTGAACAATAATACTTATAGTAGCTACTAATGAATTTTTCATGATTTAGAACATTTCCTGTTTCTGGGTTGAATGCACAAACTCATACTGTAACAGATATAACTGATCATGCCAATGTTTTGTTTCATACCAAAATTAGTTTTGCATAGTAGAGAGGATTCCACAACAAATATATGTAATCTAAGACTGGTGATCTTAATTATTACAAATTGAGTAGGAGTAAAAATATAAAATAATCAAAATCTTAATAAAATTTT
>JABUQX010109141.1:17500-21994 GCA_015478945.1 Trachelipus rathkii
GACGATGAGGATTGTGCAAGTACCTCGTCACTTCATAGGTTGTTTTGATCCTGCAACCGTTCGAACTATATATATTATATAATAATATATATCTAGATATATATATAATATATATATATATATATATATATAATATATATATATATATATAATATATTATATATATATATATATATATATATCTATATATATATATATATATAAGTAATATATATATATAATATATATATATATATAAATATATGTATATATATATATATTATATTATATATAAATTATAATATATATATATATAATATATATATATATATTATATATATATATATATATATATATATATATATATATATATTATATATATATAATGGCATCATATTTTGGCTTATGTAGTATAGAAGCTATTTCATTTTTTTCATAAAAAAAATTCAGAGCTCACTTCATTTATTTCTGGAGGCAGTAGAGTATAAATGGCGAAGTGGAAGAAAAATGCGATGATGTCAATACATATTTTTGTTATTTGCATAAAAAAATTTTAACCCAATTAAATAAAAAATTTTTTATGTTTTTTTTATTATATATTAAAAAATATATTTATGTTTTTTTGGGCCATCCTACAAAAAAAGTAACATTGTGGTTTTTATAAAGATTTTTAAAAAAAATTGTTTTTCACGAAAGTTTGTCTCAGTCATCTCCTTTGAAGATGTATGCATAAAATATAATCAAACAATAACCTAGTTTATCAAAATAAAGGTTTAAATAAGGTTAGGTAAGCCGTGAAAAATTGACCAACGTGTACCAATTATGTGATTTTTAAAGAGGGCTACGCTGAAGCAGGGTTTAATACACTATATTTCTCTCTTCTCATCTCTCTCTGCCTCTCTCTCTCTCTTCTCTCTCTCTTCTCTCTCTCTCTCTCTCTCTTCTCTCTTATATATATATTATATTATATATATATATATATATATATAATTATATATATATATATATATATATAGTATATATATTTAATATATATAATATATATATAATATTATATATATATATATTTCTTGAGAATGTGTGGCATAAATAAAGCAAGTTGAGCGGACTAATTGATTATTATGCTTTGTGAAAGTTTCGATTGTTGCTAAGTTTATTTCTTCTGGCAACTTGGGTTTGAATTTTTGTTTTAGGTTTCCTTATTAAATGTTACTTTGAAGGAAAATGCAAATGAAACTCTATTTCTCTCTTCAATTTTATATATATATATATATATATATAGTGTATATATATATATATATAATATTATATATATAATATATATATATATATATATATAATATTATATTATATATATATATATATATTATTAATATATATATAATATATATATAATGTATATAATATATATAGTAACTATATTATATAATATATATATATATATATATATAGTATTATTATATATATATATATATATATATATATATATATATATATTTATTATATATCTATATTATATAGTATATATATATATATATATAAGCTGAAGCCCGATAGGGAGTCTTGTAAGGCATATGCCACGCATGTCACAGAGTGTAATCAACTCTGTACGAGCTTATTTGCGAGTCTCTGTATAACCTATAACAACCGTTGGTGTACCCATTTTCAAACAATCTCATGAATTGTTAATGCGTAGAGCATGAATGTTGACCCTTGCTCCCCTCAAGGAGAAGATGCAGACATAGAACTCTGATTGTGTGGAAAGGCTACGAAGGGCGAAGCTAACAAGATGAGGATATTAGCTAGGACCTCGCCAAGGAGTCACTTCGAATAGGTGTTCAGTGCCAATATAATTTATAGTTTATAATTACGAGTAATTTAAAGTAATTTATAATGGTATTATTTGGTGCCAATTGTAACCATTATATTTATTTACCATTGAAAAAGCATATCTGTCAATATATTCACTGATTAATAAAGCACTACACAGGAATCTCTTTTATTCAAACAACCGGTTAATTTATGAGTTCTCATTAATTATTGGATGGTTAAAGCGAGTTTAGCCTACATTCTCTGGTGACCCTAAAGTGACTATATAGAAGCCCCTAATTTGGAGTCAGATTATTGTCAAAGATTGCCGATTAAAATTAAAAAAAAAAAAAAAATTCAATTCTGTGTAATTAAGTGCTAAATCAGTGCGATATTTGACTAAAAATAAAATTGTGTGAGTCAAATAATAACAACGTGAAGAATTAAACATCATATAACCTTATAAATAATAAGAAAAGTCGTTGTTATAACAGTGCAAGTAGCAACAGAAAACCGTTGCCGCTTCGAAAAATTGAGATTTTCAAACCAAGTCCCATTTTAGGCTTAATATTCGCCCAGCTTGGCTTGACTCAAATTGACTCAACAGAAAAAAAAATAGTCAGTAACTCAGACTTATAGAAAATGGTCTCGACTAAGAAACTGACTCTCAGAACTCAAGCTAAAAATTCCTCTAAAGGAAATAGGGGAAAGGGAAAGACGCCCTCTCCCCAACGAACTCAACCCTCAAAGGATGGGGAAGAGCCATCTGGTTCTTCATCTGAGAATGAGCTTGAGATGACGCCACAGTCTTCCCGCCAAGAAAGAGGAGCGAAGCGTCCTGATTATAAGTCACCAATAAAGATTTAATAGTCATTTAACATTAAGTCAACTACAACCTTGACGCTTATGATGTTTAAATTGGCTGTGCTACAAAAAAGCGATCTTCAAATTAAATCAATTGAAGATACCCACGAGACGAGTCCTACAAATATCGAAATCTGGTCTCAAAAATCAAATTTCCACTCCAAGTAATGCTATATATTGCTATTTAGAAGATATTGAAGCACACCTATCCCCAGCATTAAGAAAACAGAATTCGCGAGTATTTAAAAGGCATTGCGCCAAAGACGAACTTCAAGTAATGTCTTCATCGTGTGAAAGGGAATCCTAGGAAACAAAAATACTTCGAAGTCCTAAAGTCCGAGCATAACCCTAAATTCAACTGTGATTTATTCCTCGAGCAAATCCCCCGCATTTGCCGCAGATGACGTTTATTCTTTGGCGGAAGAAAACGACTTACATCGAATAGTAAAAGTCAATAAGATATCTGTACAAAACTTCGTTCAGAAGAGACAGAAGAATTATGACCAAACCAGCTCCATGCAGCTGACGGGCGAAACATGAGACGGGACAAAAGCCAGTCTAGACAGTCAAGGTCAGACAACAATAATGGATATCTCAATATCTTTTAATAATTGCAGCCAAAAACTTTGTTATTAACCAATTCACGCTATTTATCACAAAGCGTGCTGCTGTGGTGGGTATTGAATGCGTTTGGTATCAGTATTTCATAATAGTGCGCAAAATAAGCGTCACACACACGACTCCCAAACTTCGGCAAACTAATAGATCGACTGTTGATAACGAACACAGCGGCAGTTTGAAAATATAGTCACAAAGAAAGTCTCCTTTACCCAGAGTTCAAAATTATAACGAATCCCTCTCCTTAATAATGAAAAGTTTTGCCAAAATAAACTCCAGAATTTTTAGTGTGTAAAACTAACAATAATTATATTATATAATAAAACACTCTTAATATTATATTATAGATAGTATTCAAAATACTCTACTACTTACTAGTACTACTACTCTACTACTACTACTACTAACTACATCTACTCACGTACTACCGACTCTACGTAAAATGAATAATAATAATAATAATATAATAAAATAATTAATAATAATATAATACTATGTTGATATTTTTCCTTTTTTAACAAGCATGATCATAAATATTATAATACGAATAAGAATTAATATATATGCGAATAAAAATAATAATACAAAAACAAATATTTATTATAACAATACAAAAATATCAAAATTTGACAATCAAGCTGATAATAATGTGGAAAATTATAAACCTATTAGGTTATGAGATGAGGGGTTCAAACTATTTAGAAACAAAGATTAAAAAATTCTGCCATCATTCAATCAGATATTCAATGGTTTCAGCATTGTAAAGCCCTTTATCCGAAATAACTAAAGTATCACAATGAAAAAATGGTTAGTAGTCTACAAAGTAAAAATATTTCAATTATATATAAATAATATATTAAATGATAAGACTGCCTGCGAAATGTTATATTGGTAATGTACAAGGTAAAAATTTTATTACAACTGTTACCCCTCGCATGGGGCTTTGTATTTTTCAAAAATCAATTTATCAAATGATGCGGATTGTTTTGTGAACTGTGTAGGAGATGTGAGAGCAATGAAAGTCGATATCGTGTAGATTCAACTGTTTTCGATGTGTTATACGTCGCTGTTTTGGCAGTACGAAGGTTACAGCCGATGTTGATCAACGAGAAATTGAAACCTTGTCGACTCACTGTTATATACAGTATAGTGACATCCAACATAAGGTATAATTATCTGTAGATGGTGGAGCTCAAAAACTTCTGTCTGTGAAGTGCCTCTTGA
>JABUQX010109142.1:15000-21714 GCA_015478945.1 Trachelipus rathkii
ACTATCTCACACACACAGAAAAAATAATAGGTATATATATATATATATATATATATATATATATATATATATATATATATATATATATATTTCTATTAATATATATGTGTATATATTATATATAGTATATATATATATATCTGAAGCATAGGGGCTTGATAGATTTCCATTTATGTCACAATCACCAAAACACCTTGATAGTTTGACTCGCCACAAGGAACTAATGCGGGCTCTTGTAACTGAGAGGAAGCGATCAACGCCCAACTCATTTACAAGGCCATACTTGTATATTGCGTTGGTTTGCAAGCAACGAATTTCTAAGGTGTGACGAATTCTAATTTTCACCAATGCATAGCTTACCAAATATGGTATGCCATTCGAAAAAAGAGTAATTGTGAAGCAAGTACGATAAAGGCCCCCCCCTTAGAGAGAATCTTGAACGTTAAGATTGATTTCAATTAGAATACGTCACTTGGTTTTCAGAAGAGGTAATAGCTCGAGGGTTAGGAAGAGGCATAGGAGGTCTTGGAAGTAAAGACAAGCGCTGGACAGGAGCTGGGGAGTTGGGTCGAGATCTTATCTGAACCAGGTTATTTAAAGGAGCATCTTCAGGTGCTAGTTGGATTCGTACATTAGATGTTGGAATGGCCTGAAGTGGGATGCTTTCAGTTGGTGGGGATACCTTTGGCATGCACATATTGCAAAGGAATACTCTTTTAGTCCAAACGAAATATGCTATGACAAGAACGATGAGGAAAAAGATCGTTCCAGAAGTTCCTCCTCCAATATATGGAATGAATTTGATTTGAGGGAAATACGGTGTGAAAGGGTGCATTGATTGATTTAATTGATCCAATCTTTGATTCCAGTGAATCTCTTTTAAAGTTTGAAACTTAGGAAACAAGACAGCTGAAATGTTAGGTAAGGCAACGTGAGATAAGAAGTTGAATAGAACGTGATCAGAGTAAGAAATTAAGGAAGAAAGAGTAATATTCTTCTCTAGGTGAATAGGGTTCTTAAACTGAAACTTAGAAGAGATGAAGGCACATCCATGCGGGATAGTAAAGACATAGTCATAGACATGCTGTATAGAGTTGGGTTTCTCACATGCAATCGAAGCCCTAGTTTTTTCTGAAAAAGAAATAAGGGTGAAATGTCCTAAGGTGACAGTATAAGGTTCTACAGACTTGTATTCTACTATAGGGCAGTGTGAAAAGTCATTGGTGAAATTCAAGATTAAGGATAGTAAACAAGATTGATCATCAATGGAAGCAAACACTTGGGACTGAGGGCATACGGCTAATTGGCCTAAATGTCTACAAAGATCGTGTGCTGACTCTTTAAGGTAAGTGTATTTTCGATTACCGTAATTCACAAAGAAATAATTATTTGGGTCGTTATACATGACTCGAACTAATGATCTGTTTAAAGGAAGGTGGGTAGGAAAAGATATAAGTTTGTAGGAGACAAATTTCTCTATTGAGATAAAAGGGATTAGAGTGATTAATTCGTAGGGACTAGCATCAGATTGGATAGTCCAAGAATAGGTTAGGAAAGTTTGGTATGTTTTAGTTTCTAGAGGAATGACTGTATGGAGTTTAGTTTCTTTGTTCATTTCAAGTACAAAAGGTAACAAGAAGATGGGAGAAAAAAGTTGGGAGTTTGTGATTTTGTTTTTGGCAAGTTGGAGTGAATTTATCACCAATTGGTGGATTTGGTGTATATTCTGAACTGTCTGTTCAATTAGATTTATTAATGCCCGAATACTGCCCATCTGGTTTATTATATTGTGCGTTGCACTTAAACTACTTTGAAATTCTATTAATTTTTGTAAGCTATCCCTAAAATTTATTAAAGTACGAGTATTCGCTTTCAATTGTTCCTTTAATTCAGTAATCAATAAGTTTGAGGTAGAGGCATAATTACCTAAGATGTTGATCTTCTTTCGAAGTAGTTTCACCTGTTTGTCTGTAGCCGTACCAAAAAGAATGTTGAGGACGTCTCCACCAAAATCAAAAGCGGCTCGCCTCTTTCTTGATCGTGCAGAGATCCAAGGCAATTCACTTACTTCGTTTAATTTCTGGGCTAACACTTTTACTCGGATGGTCATTAGCTTGAATTCCCATTGGTGCGCCCTTTGATGTGTTGAAACATTTAGAAATGTGGTTTCGAACGATGGTAGAAATGATTCTTTGACGTTGGTTACCAGTTTAGTCGTCTTGATGATAGTTTCTTTAATATCTGGAGGACATTCTAAGGAGATAACTAGATCGAGGTATCCTTCTATGAAGTTGACTTCTCCTGTACGATATAGAACTAAACCGGGTAGAATCTTCGTTTCTTCTTTTTCATTTATGAGGTTGCTTTGGCATGTTGATACAATGATGAGTAGCAACAAAGCTGGTATTCCGAAATTCATTTCTGAAATATTTATACTTTATACTTTTCTTGGTTTTGAAATTTTTTAAAGGTCGCCTATATTTAATTAATATTTTAAAATTAATTGGTTAGTTGAAGCATTTGCGTTTTATTACAAACTACCTAAATTAACTGGTTTCTTAATTATAATCGAATTAGTAGAATAAAAATCTAAATGTAAGAGTTCTTTAAACTTAACGTTAGCTACTATTTAGTACTTAGTTACTTACTTACTAATTTAGTTTTTATTAGTTGCTTAATTGATAATTTGGTTTTAATATTACTTACTTACTTACTTATTTTTTATTTTTTCTTAATAGAAAAGTTTTTTGGTTTTTTCTATTTTGTTTTTTTATTTTTTGTATTAAAAATCGCTGTCCCCCCCCTTATTCTGAGAGTGAAACATATTTTTAAAAGGTTTTCTTTATATAAAAAATGAGTAAAAACTAGTATTGAAGTAATCTATTCTAAGATCTATTGAAATTACATCTAAATTCTAAGATTAGAGTTATTACGAATATGTATTAATCCCGACTAATTTCCTTAAAAAAAATCTAAGAATATATACTAATCCAAGCTAATCTTCTTAAAATTATGACGATCGTCAACTAATCCAGTCTAATCTTTTTCTTAATCCACTAAGTGCTTCTTAGCTACTTAACAAAAAAAAAATTTTTTAAGTACAGACGCAAGCGAAATGTACTTTTATCCTACTCTTAAAATTAAAAGTATCCTTCTTAGACTAGCAGAATAAGAAGAATTCATTCTACAAACTAAAGAATTTTCTCTTAAATCTAGGAATATACAGAAGTATATACAAAATTGGGATGAACTAGTAACCAGGAGGCAAATACCAAGTCTTCCCTCCACGGACTGTGGTGTTCAAATCCAATTCGACAGATGGAGGCTGGACAGGAGTCTTCGCTGTAGTCTCCGTGTTGTCTCTTGCCTCGGGCTGTTGCTGTAAAGCTTGTTCCTTCATCCTTGTTTGACTTCGGGTAACCATGGGTGTAGAATCTCTGGGACCAGTAAACAAATTATGTGGTCTGTAAGATGGATCTTTCTTCCTGTCATCTCTGACGAATTCCATGGCGGGTGATTCTACAACAGTGGGAATGGGAAAACGGCCATCTTTCACTGGGGAAGTTGGAGATTTCACAGGGGAATTTGTTCTTAGAGGGGCTCCACCATAGGCTCCATACACCTCACCTTCGTGTGCTGGTGGCTCCTGAGAAATTTCTTGAACAGGATTTTCTAGGGAAATCTCTTGCTGAATTGGGGACAAAGATGGTCTGAACTCTTTTCTCCGCACCGCAGGGTTGGAGGGAGTCTTAGGGAAGTCAATTTTTGGAGTGGAACACTTGAATTCACTGCCTGGACGGCCTCTTCCGGCGAGTACATCGCTGTATCTTCTTCTTTCTACAATCTCACTGCTAAATCTTCTTTCTTCCACAGGTTTACTTTCTCTTACGGGTTCCACCGGGGTCGGTTGTTGCACTGGAGGCGGATGGCTCCAGGAATTCGTACCACTTGGTACCGGCTGAGGTGGGGGAATAGAGTAAGAGTTGTAGTATTCTTGGTGAGATTGTGGGGAATGGGAAATTGGAAAATAGCTGTGTCCGGGCTGAATTTGTGGCGTTACGGGAATTTGGAAAGAATATTGGGAAGACATTTGATTTGTGGGAGGAGGAAGTTCTTCCACTTCATCTACTACTTCATCTTCTTCTTCTTCTTCTTCTTCTTCTGCTCCTCCTTCCTCTTCTTCCTCCTCTTCTCCTCTTCCGTCTTCTTCTTTTCTCCCAGAAGGGACTCTTGGATCGCTTCCTTGTTGTCTTTCCTCAATTCTTTCCCTTTTTTGTTCTTTGGAGCTTAACATTTCTTCCACTGCGTGGGGATTCCAAACTTCATCGTTCATAAAGTCAAAATGTGACTCGGTGAACTTTTCTGCTGGGACCACCTTAACGTTGTCTACATGAACAGGGAAGGTTCGGCCTGACTCTAAACAATACACCATCAGTTTGTTAGGTCCCCTCAAACATCGGACGATATATGGCCCGTCAAACTTGACACATAATTTCGAACTTTGATGGGGCTTTTTAACTGCCCTGACGAACACGTAATCTCCTATTTTGAACTCTCTCTGTTTGGCCCTCTTATGTTGTTGCTCCAAAGTTTTTGTGGTTTCCGCTTCTAACTTCTCTCTTGCCAAATCTCTTATATAATCGATCCTTTCTACTATCGTATCTACTTCGTCTGAAATGAATCTCATTTTCTCGGACTTATTCACAAAAGGTGATACATAATCAGGCATCTCGTAAGGGAGCCTTTTTATGTAACCATGTAAAAGGAAATGGGGAGAAGACCCTATAGATCGATTATACGCGGAATTGATAGCGATTTGGGCAAAGCTCAGGTACCTATCCCAGTCTCGGTGATTTGCATTCACGTAATGTCGCAAGAAAGATTCAATATCAGCATTTATTCTTTCCACAACACCATTTTGGGATGGCAAAATTTCCACCTTCTTTATCCTCCACGCCTTACATAGGTCCTTAAATACCTGGCTCGTAAATTCCAAGGCATTGTCAGACACAAGCAACTGAGGAGCACTATGTCTACATATGACCCTCTCTTGCAGTGCTCTGGCACATTCCTCGCTCGTCCTAGTCTTGCAAGGCACTAACTCAACATACCGTGTTAAAACGTCGCGAAATACTAAGATGTATTTGGCTCCTGATCCTGTACAAGAAGGCAATTTCCCAATACTGTCAACATGAACGCGTGAGAAAGGTGTGTAGGGCAATGGCCATCGATTTATCTCTGCGACAGGGGGTCTAGGACCCTTAGTTCTGGCGCACGACACACATTGACTACAGTATTCCTTAACTAACTTTTGAACACCTGGGAAATGGTATTTCTCTTCTACTCTCTTTTCAGTTCTTTGCTGACCACCGTGTCCACCAGCTAGTGAAGCGTGGCACTGGTCTATCACACTGTAAATCATACTATCTGGAACATGTACAAGATAAGGTTTTGCTTCCACAGCGTAATGTAAGATGCCTTTTATTAAAATGTGTGGGTGTGTATTGGGATTCTCTTCGGCCCATTTTACCAATTTTCCTACACGGGGACATTTCTGTTGTTCTTTGATGAAATTTTCCCGACTCAGAGCGAAATCTATTCGAGGGAACTTATCTGTTGTTTCTGTTCTCTCTGTTTTCTCTGTCTTCGCTATTTCTTTGACCAGGAACACATTAGATGCCGGGTGCCTACTCAGATAGTCTGGGGCAACGTTATTCTTTCCTCTTTTATATACGATGGTGGGTGAGAAGCTGTTCACTAAGAGATTCCATCGAGCTAAACGGCCGGTCTGCTGTTTATTCCTAAAAATAAAGCAGAGAGGTTGGTTGTCGGTGATGATAGTGACTTTGTAGCCGAAGATGGTGTTCTTAAACTTTTGCAAGCAGAACACCACGGCTAAACACTCTTTTTCGATCGTATCATAGTTTAACTCACTGCCCCTGAGTGTCCGGGACACGAAAGATAAGGGCTTCTCTTTCCCTTCATCTGTCAGTTGATACAACACTCCTCCTATTCCGTAATTACTGGCGTCTGTATTCACGAAGAATTCTTTGCTGTAATCAGGGAAAGTTAGTTGTGGCTGCACCACTAGTTTCTCTTTCAAAGTGTCGAAAGCTTGTTGTTGTCTTTTCGTCCAGAGGAAAGGGACATCTTTCTTTATCAAATCATACAAAGGTTGTGCTACCGCGGCGAAGTCCTTTATGAGGAAGCGAAAATAACTGAAGAAACCGAGCAAACTCTGTGTCTCCTTCACATTTGTAGGAGGGACGAAACTCTTCATTGTTTCTACCTTGGCCGGGTCTGGACTAATTCCATGTCTTCCTATTTTGAATCCCAGGTACAAAACGGCTGATTGGAGGAAACTACATTTGGATAATTTTATTCTCAGCTTATTTTCTCTGAAAGCGGTGAGCACTTTCTTCAAATTTTCAAAGTGTTCCGCCACGTCCCTGCCCAGGATCAAAACGTCGTCTAGATAGACTTGTGCGACGGGTCCTAAGAGGTGGTTTAAGGCCATTGTCATCGTGCGGGCATAAATGCTAGGAGCGTTCTTATGTCCGAACATCAATCGAGTGGGACACCAGAGGCCCTTCCTCGTCCTAAATGCCATCAACTTTTGCGTCTCCTCTTCTATTTCTGTTTGTGATGGCATTCTAATTAAATCACTGATGTAAATACTCAGCCACCCAGGATGTAAAAATCTTCGTTGAAGTG
>JABUQX010109143.1:5000-12500 GCA_015478945.1 Trachelipus rathkii
TTCTTCTTTTGTATTATTACGTGGGTTTACTTTTAGGAGTAAAGCTTAGCCAGGTAATAGGAAATGTACCTCATAGTATAAAAGCATTATATATATATGTAACCTTAACATATATATATATATATATTTGTATATATAAAATATATATATATATATATATATATATATATATATATATATATATATATATATATATATATATATATATACGAGTTTTATATAGATAACACACATATATATATATATATATATATATATATATAACTAAAAAAATATTTTTATATATATATAAAAACTATATATATATATATATATATATATATATATATATATATATATATATATATATATATATATAATATATATATATACTCTTCTCACTGCTATATATATAGTATATATGCAAAGTTTGCATAGTTGAAATGCATCAAGGAAACATCTATAAAGATAAGTAATCATAAAATATATATTACTACTAATAGTACTACTACTACTACAACTGCTAAAAGCTAGTAAGTTTACAAATAAGTGTCTGGTCCTTTTTCAATTAGTGCAAAACGCATATATATATATATATATATATATATATATATATATATATATATATATATATATATATATATATATATATATATATATATATATATATATATATATATATATATATATATATATATATATATATATATATATATATCAGAGGCGACTCCTGCACTCGTGCTACTCGTGCTCAGCACGAGTTAACATTATAGAAACTATCTATTTTTGCAAATTTCATAATGTTACGATAAAATTTTCTTATTTTTTTGAAATTATTACATAATAAATATAAAAGATTATGCAAAATTAAAACGAAAAATATAAATATAACCCCTATTAAATAACGCTTTTAACCCATTAAAAATGGCGGCAGCTCATGCCCAAATCAGATGGCGGGGATCGGACCGTGTCTGAATTCTAAATTTACAGTACAAAAATTGTTTATAAATACTATGTTTATAAATAATATGTTTAAATACTATACATTATAAATAATAATTTTATAACAAATAATATTTAATAAAACAAATAAATTATAAAAAATACTAAAATACTTAACAATAATGGAAGGAAAATTATTATAGTTATTATAATTATTATAAAATATTATAAATATTATCGTTAACCAAACAACCAAAGAAAATGTTTTACATAAAAAACGTTTTAGCAGGAATATCTCAAACATTTAATATATACCCATTAATAATAATATATATATATGTAATATATATAATAATAATATATAATAATATAATATAATAATAATAATAATAATATATAATAATATATATATATATATATATATATATATATATATATATAATAATATATAAAAATATAATATATATATATAATAATATAATAATAATATAATAATAATATATATATATATGTATATATATATATAATATAATATATATATATATAATATAATAATAAATATATATATTATATATATATATAATATATATAATATGTAATAATAATAATAATAATATATAATAATAATAATATATATATGTATATATAATATATATAATAGATATATATATATATAAATGGAAGCAGAGAGAGAGAGCACGAGTAGTAAAAAATTGCTGGAGTCGCCACTGATATATATATATATATATATATATATATATATATATATATATATATATATATATATATATATATTATATATATATATATATATATATATATATATATATATATATATATATATATATATATATATATATATATATATATATATAAGAGATATGACAGAAAATTCGCCTGTTTCTTATTCGATTTCTTCGTGAAAAAGCATACTTAAAAATAAACTATTTGCATTCGCACTCGGAAACTCCGAATGCGATTATAAAACGGTCCGTTGGAACTTGTTAGAAAATTTAGCGACTTTTGAGTTGACCAGAATGAGTTGACTAATATCTACTCGTGGTCGTCGCAATAATTTGAGTTACTCTCGAAGTTTCGACATTTTACTGATTTACTGATTTACTGATTTACTGATATTGTTAGACTTGTACGTGTGAGTATATACTCTCGAGATCAACCGTTAAGCAATTACGCAATGGCGTCCTTATCCAGTGTGGTTTGGGATTATTTCAAATATTTATCTAATGACATCGCAAACTGTATATACTTTGCAATCGTAATTATTCTAGAAAAGGAAGAACGACATCTGGGTTAAGAAAGTATCTAAGCAGCAAACAAAATGAAGAATGAAGTACTTCGAGCAAGGAAGAGGTAGAAAAAGAAAACTAGGAAAAGAGGAACCGACCTTCAACGCCAGCTTAAAGAATGAAGCAGATTACTCTTGAAACTTGTACAGAAACTGCAGATATGAACGCAAAAACGAAAAATACAAAGGATGGATAAACAAATTGCAAAAATGATAGTAATGAACGATCTTCTGTTTTCTCAAGTTGAAGATCTTGGCTTTGTACGGCTAATGAAAGAGCGGTCCCTTTATATCCACTACGTCAAAATAAATACAACAGAGATATTAATTATTTGTGAGAAAATGGATGACTGCGTTAAAGCTAAATTTTCATTATTAATAACCACCTCTATGAAACAATCCTACGAGTTACCTTTCCCCACCAGCGAATTTTCAAATGCTCAATCAGGAGTTTCTTTTTCCTTTTAATTATCACGGCGTAGACAAGGGTTTCAAACTCCAAAATTTTAGTTGTGTGTGCTGAATCACTCACTGAACGTCAGAAGGGTAAATTTCTTAGTGCCGTATTTATTGAAATGTTGGAGAAATGGAATCTGTCTCCAGATAATGTTTACTGTGTCATGAGAGATGCTGGTCTATTTGTTTCTTGAGTGAATAACACAAACTCCATCAGTCATCGCTGCACCTAACCAATAGAAATGGTGTAACATCTCAAACATGCGCGGAACAGTAGTCTGCAAATGATGATTAAGATGCAAGAAGTTAATGAATCTGGCTCTTTGTACGGCCCCTCTAATGATAAAATAAAAAGTTATAACACCCCACGACAATTCTATTCTAATCAGCTATATCACTCTACTCCAATCCTTTGAAGATATCACCATGATTATCAACAAAATCTCGTCATCAAGAGCGAACGTCATTCCCGTCGTAACCACTCTGTATATTGTTTACATGCTATATACTGTAGCTCTATAAATTAATGAAGCGTTTTTCCTCTTTGAAAGGGCGGAGGTTGGAGAAAGACGTTGGTAGGACGCTTTTAAGTCTGAATCCTCGTCCTGCATTTTGTAAACGGGAAATTGAATATATTTTATTCATCAATTAAGATGACTGAATTATTACAGCAGAATCAAATATTCCTTATAAATAGTGGAATAGTTGCTTCTATTGTAAGAGTTCAGCCATAAAATTTGAATGAATAAAATACATTTAAGAAAACACATTCTAGGTATACCTAGTTCAAAAAGTTGCACATTTCTGGCACTAGTTAAAATTCGCATTTGCGAATACTAAAAAAAAATTATTCGCTTTCACATTCGTATTCGTATTCGCATTCGTATTCGCATTCGTATTCGCATTCGTATTCGCATTCGTATTCGCATTCGCATTTGCGAATGTTAAAAAGTTATATTAGCATCGCATTAGTATTCACAAATATTAAAAATAAATTGTTTGTATTTCTCATTCGCGAATATTGGAAAATTAGATATATGGTCCATTTCTTATATATATATATATATATATATATATATATATATATATATTATATATATATATATATATATATATATATATATATATATATATATATATATATATATATATATATATAACTACTTTGCCAGTTTATATAACTATATATATCAGTAGTAATAGTATATAATAATAATATATGTAATAATATATGTATATAATATGTATATATGTATATATAATAATAATAATATATAATAAATAATATATATAATAATATATAATATATATATATGAATATATATATATAATATATATAATATATTTATAATAATAATATATATGTATATATATATATATATATAATAATAATAATATATATATATATATATTTAATAATAATAATAATAATAATAATAACTATATATATATATAATATATATGTAATAATAATAATAATAATATATAATAATTTATATATAATAATATATAATAATAATAATAATAATAATATATATAAATAACAATAATAATAATAATAATAATAATATATATAATAATAATAATATATAACTAATAATAATATATATATAATAATATATAATGTAATATATATATATATATATATATATATATATATATATATTCTTTACCTTCCCCATAGATTAGGGGTAAGTTGCTAACATACACGAAACAGAATAGTTAAATAAAGAACTAACGTAAGTCGAAAAGAAAGATCTCCCATACCCTCCCCTCATACCCTCCCCTCATACCCTCCCCTCATACCCTTACCGCGTCAGATCCTCCCTGTTGTATTCCGTCAATGTCAGGTTTCCTCCCCTGGGTCTGGTCCAGAACCATACCCCCCCCCCTCAGAAAACCAAGTCATTTTCTCCTATTATGAACCTTTCTTCTAGCTTTTTCTAAACTTACATTTATTTTCCTCAGACACTTTTACTGACTCAATCTACGTTTTCTTAGGTCTTCGAGCTGGTCGATTTCCAACACCCTCACATCTATACATCAGCCTAACCAACCGACCATCCATCCTTTCCACATGACTGAAACATCTTAATATACTCTCATTTATTCTCTCATTCACGCCTCTTTTTCACAAAACACAGCTCCCTAACAAGCTCGTTCCTCATTTTATCAATTTTTCTCACACCTAACATGTCTGAAAGATTATCTATCGGAGCTTACTGCACCATAGATCTACACCTCTTATTTCATACCATAGTTTTGCTACTATACATTAACACTTGTAACAACATACCCTCGCGCAGAACCCAAGAGTTAGTCCCCTTGCATTCAGCAAGGAATTAATTGCAACAGCCACCCTTCTACCACTCACAACTTTCCTCATACAATTTGCATCATTCGTTTCCTTTTTAGCCAACATAAGCCTAAATATTTAAACTCAGATACTTGTTCCATTTGTTTACCCCCCAACGTGATTTCACACTGCGGACTCTCCCCACCTACCACAATCACCTTACTCTTTTTTACATTTACTTTCAAACACCTCCTTTTATACACTCTGTCAAACCCTTCTGTCATTTCGCTCAAACTTTCTTCAGATTCACCACACAATTCTACATATTCTGCCACTCCTACCTTTTTTTTTTTCATTAGCCCTTCTATATGCATACGAATTAATTAGCAATGGAACCTTACACATTCTTGCCTTACTTCACTATAAACATTAAACCGTTCACTCTTTACTCCATTTATTTATATACACGCTTCACTATCAAAAAACATACATAATTTTGATTTCTTTCAGAAGCCTACCACCAACACCATATATCATTACTACCTGCCACAGAACTTCCCTATTAATCCTGTCATGCGCCTGTTGCAAGTCCATGAAACCTAAATACAGTTTGTTTTTCTTCTTTTTTATTTTCTCACTCATTTGCTTCAATGTAAAAAAGGAATTTATGCTTTTTTTGCTCTCTTTTAATATAAATAGACTTTAAAAAAATGAGATCCCCCCATTTCTTTGTACAACTACTCTACACTTCAAAGACTTCCCTTCACCATCCAAATAAGACTCCCTACTCCTTTATACCTCTGCATGACACTATCAAAAGCTCCCCTTCCCCTTTCCAAGTGGGACTCCCTTATTTATTTGCAACAAAGCATGACACTTCAAAGACCTCACTTTCCCTTCCAAATGAGACTCCTATACTCCTTTGTACCATGAATGAAACTATCAAGGAAATCTCTTCCCCTTCCAAATGAAGCCCTCCTTTGTAATAATAATAATAATAATAATAATAATAATAATAATAATAATAATAATAATAATAATAATAATAATAATAATAATAATAATAATAATAATAATAATAATAATAATAATAATAATAATAATAATAATAATAATAATAATAATAATAATAAATCTTTCAACGACTTTTGACTTTTATATTTAGTTTAAAAAAATATGATAAATGAATGAATCAATTATGTTACGAAAGTTTACATATTTTTACTATCCCTCCAAAAGCCTATTTCATCATTAAAACAAAAAAAGAAAAAAATATTAATGCTATATTTAAAAAAATGTTGCTGCGGTCATAGAGCTCAACCTTCCATGACAAGGAGCTATTTAACCTTGTGGAGGTGCAGCTGCTTAAAACCTATTGCAACCCATTAGGGGGTAACTGTGTTCAAAAAGGTACTAATTATTAGCTCCGAAAAAGCTGTCACAAATCTAGCTAGCAGGGAGTGAAAATTTTTAGAATAGATGCACATGTGACGCCTCCGATTCAGGACAGAACTTTTCGGATGATGACCTGGTGAGTTAATGGACAACGAAAACGGAATCTATGCACAGGGATCCTAAACATTAATACAATGGAGGGAAGTGAGGAAATGACTGGATTTGACGAAGAAACGAAAGCTGGTCGTATTGGGATTTACGAAACGAAGCTTAGAGGGCAAAATGTTGTATATGGGAAAATGTATAGAGAAAAATTGCGAAGCAACATTTTTGTTCAAACAGACACTGGCAGTCAGAGTGAGCTCTGAGATGTGACGTGACTCTGGACGTGGGATGCAAATTGAAAGAATGATGTCAATAATATTCAAGTTAGAGGGATGGATAGTCTGAATAATGTAGGTATATGCACCTCACATGGGGAGATCACAGGAGGAGAATCCAGTATTTCACCAGCAGTTGCAGAGTGAATATGATGAAGCAATTGCAGAAATAAAAAGTTTGACAAGGGGATTTTAATGCAATGTAGGATGAGATATAGAAGGAGTTGAAGCAGTGGTGGGAGTTTGAGGGGTATAGATGAAAGAAACCAGGAAGTAGAGCTTCTGTTGGATTTTGAAGTTAGTAATGGACTGTCAATAATAAACACGTCCTTTGACCACAGAGATTCACATAATTGAAGCTGGTATCATTGGAACGGTATAATTGAGGATTATACCGAGAAGACAATGACAAATTTGATGTAAGTAAATGATAGAAGAAAAATGATGGATGTCGAAAGCATCCCATCAGTATCACTGTACTCGGAAGATAGATTAGTGCTATGGAAAGTTCAATTAAGGAAAAAGCACGAAGTGAAAGATATTGCGCTGCAGAGACTGGCGGTGGAAAAAAATTAAAGAGGTAGGTGTCGCAAAAAGAGTGAAATGAGAACTGAACAGTCATATGCCTGGAAGCGGAGATGAATCCATCGGTGTATATGAGGAGCAAACAAATTTCACGAATGAAGTAGACACATGTGCAAAAAAGTCCTAGGAGTCAAAAGGATTGGTACGAAAAAGAAGACAGC
>JABUQX010109143.1:35000-41393 GCA_015478945.1 Trachelipus rathkii
TTCAAAAAAATGTTTGTAATTTTAATAGTCTTCAGAACAATCTCATTGATGATTTTACTAATATTTTATTGTTAAATTATTCTAAACTTTCCAAATTTGTCAGAAATTTAAATACAATAACTTGAACCCTTTATGTACAACAACCAACTAATTATTATTATTATTATTTTTCGCTTTTTGATGTTTTAACCATTTTATTTTTGTTACTTTAGTATTGGGCCTAAAAGAGGAGAAACAATTGCTTTCTCGAAAGGCTAGTCCGGTTTTATTAAAAAGTTTTTATTTTCTTTGGGGTTTTTGTAGTCCTATATATTACAGCACGGTTATAGTGTTTTTTATATATATATTATTTTATATATATATATATATTATTTATTATTATATATATATATAGTAATATATATATATATATATATATATATATATATATATATATATATATATATATATATATATATATATATATATATATATATATATATATATATATATATATATATATATATATATATATATATATATATATATATATATATATATATATATATATATATATATATATATATATATATATATATTATTTAATTTACTTTAAATGTTTTAGATTTATTTTAGTTGCCCTAAATACTTTTAATTTTAATCTATTTTTACTTTAGTGACCTTAATTATTTAATAAAGGCGGCTCCACACATGCGGAGTTCGTCGAACTCTTTACCAAACACACCATGTGTGTATGGGTCATTTTGACAAAGTTGCTCATACTTTGGTTTGCTGGGCCACAAACCTTTTCCACAAGCGATGGAAAGGATTGTGTATTTGGCAAATCAAGCAAATGAACAAAGCTTACCAAAATGACCCATACACATGGGTTAGAATTAGACGTACATTTGCTTATGAGGAAAAAACAAATGCAAAACGCAAAGATTCAAAAGGGTTTGACAAACTCCCCATGTGTGGAGCCGCCTTTATTTAGCTTGATCTTTAAATAATAATACGTTTTCGTTTAAATTATATTCGGTTATTGTAAAATGAGTCATCCTGAGAAATAGTCCGACTAGGCTCGAAAAAGGTCCTATAGCATTAAAGGTAAGCACTTTAACCACTGCACTATAATGAGATGAAAACAATTATGGAATGACATGAACTAATGATATCACCAGTACTACTACTACTACTACTACTACTACTACTACTAACTACTACTACTACTACTACTACTACTACTACTACTACTACTACTACTAATTTAATAATAATAATAATAATAATAATAATAATAATAATAATAATAATAATAATAATAATAATAATAATAATAATAATAACAACAATAATAATAATAATATTAATAATAATAATACTGGCCAACAAAAATTTTTTTTTGATGCAAGGATATTTTATCGAATTTAATAGTATATCGGGTGTGCTGATGTCAGAAAATGAAATTAGTTTTCCAAGATTGGCTCTAGTCCTTGAGATACAGGGTTTACAGGGTGTTCCAGATATACTCTTATAAAAATATCTTTTTTAAATGCATATTTTACAGTAATATCATTTTATTTCTTTTAAGGGGCTTACCTTTATATATACTTTTTATTTTTTTCTATCTTTATAACGCTATGAGTACTTCACGAAGAGGCCTGTTTGAATAACGCCATGTTGCTGCTACTATGTTGGTGAACATTGCCAGGAAAGAACGCAAAGAAGAAATTTATAACTTTGTGAAGCAGCTATCTGGCATAGCTTTTGGAATGAAACTCGAGACCAAGATAAGTCTTGGGCTCCGCCCATATGGGTCTGTAAAACGTGTGTCAAAAATCTACGTCATTGGAAAATGGACGAAGAAAAGGTTTAAAATTTGTTGTGCCGCCTATGTTATGGCGGGAGCCAAAGAATCACGCACAGTGACTGTTTTTTTGTTTGGTTAATGTGAAAGTTACACGAAACGTAAATTTGAGTATCCGGATATGGAATCAGCAAGGGCGAACTGTACCACACTGCCGACGATGTCCGCGCATCCCAGTGTTTCAGCGTACACTCCCAGACGCTAGCAATTGGTCTGATGAAGAAAGATATCCAGGATTGGTGTTGCACCACGTGCAGATAGTGGGTAGTGAGTATGAAGAAAGTACTTCTACACAACAGCAACAGTTTTCTCCGCAGAAGAGATCAATGATTTAGTACGAGAGTTAAGTCTTTCCAAGCAAGATTCCTGAGCTTTAGCATCTAGACTAAGTTGAAAAGAACTCTGTCTCAAGCCGAACGTAAAATACTTTTTTCGGACAAGAAGAGGGTAGTACTTCTCCATATTTTCATTGAAAAAGAATGACCTAGTAATACTGTAAGGAGCATCCGCTGGACTCCCTACTTGACTCCAACTGGGGTTACTAAATACCGACCAGAAGATTGGCGGTTGTTTATTGGATAGTTAAACGAGAAGCTTGAAGTGTGTTTTTTATTGACAATGCAATAGTTATGCATCGATTTCAATAGGTCACTCACAAAACTGAAAGAGGAATATGAAAATATAAGAATGATGTTGATCAAAGCTTAGATTATAATGAACACGCCAGTGGTCTATATGCGTTGATTTGAAGATGGCAAGCATCTTACCTGGGCAGCAAAGCGGATATACTAAGTACTCTTGTTTCATATGCTTGTGGGATTGTAGGGCTAAAGAAGACCACTGGAAAAAAATTGTATGGCCTGCTAGGGAAAATTTGACTGTAGGTGCTCAATATCATTAACGAACCACTGGTTGACAGGGAAAAATTATTTTCGCCACCACTCCACAATCAAGAAGCTAGACTGATGAAGCATATTTGTTAAGGGCCCTATGACAAAGATGGTGAAATGTTTCAAATATAATTTGCAGATTTTTTTCGCCAGGGTTTGAGTATGGAGAAACTGCAAAAGTGGAATCTTTAGCGGCGCCTCAAATTCGCCAAATCATCAGGGACAATTCCATAAATTCCATGACTGATATTGAAGAATCTGCCTGGAAAAGTTTTTTGTCTTGGTTGTTCAGAAGTTTTTGGGCAACCATAAATCTGTCACTAAGTAGAACTCGTACAGAAAATGTTTTCAGACTTCAAAAATTTGAATGCTAATATGAGCATAAAAGTTCACTTTCTACATAGTCACTTAGATCGGTTCCGGAATAATCTAGGATATTATAGTGAGGAACAAAGGGGAGAGGTTTCCATCAAGATATGAAGGTGATGGAAGAAAGATACCCAGGAAGATGGGATACACACATGATGGCTAGACTATTGTTGGCGCCTTCAACGTGAATTGTCCACATTCTGCACACAGAAGACAATCATATAGGCAGCGATTTGTAATGCATTATTGTGATTTCATTGTACTGAATTGAATGTTTTGACCTATTAACATTTTATGTACTTACTCATTAACAATTTGATATATATATCTTTCGTTTTTTTTTTTTTTTGTGAATTACGTTACACCTAACATAAATTGTTGTTATTAATTTATTTTGTGACCACCCTGTATCTCAAAAACTAGATCCAATCTAGGAAAACGGAGGTCATATTCGAATCAGGGCAACAAGTTACCTATAAAATGCCCTTCCAGATGTTTTGCCGCAAAATCTTTGTTGGCGCAGTGTAATAATAATAATAATAATAATAATTAATAAATAAATAATAATAATAATAAAATAAAGATAATAATATAAATAATATAATAATAATAATAATTAATAATAATAAAATAATAATAAATAATAATAATAAATAAATAAATCAATCAATAAATGATAATAATTTGAGATATGGGAGAATAAAAATTCTTTATTAAAAGTAAATTAATATAAAATAACCTAAGATCGATTTTTCTGGAAAAAACTTTTAAAATCAGCAAGGAAGTATATATATATATATATATATATATATATATATTTCTTTTATATAATATAATAATATATATATATATTATAATATATATATATATATATATATATATTATATATATATAATATATTATATATTATATATATATATATATATATATATCTATATATTATATATATTATATATATATATATATATATATATCTTTTTTCGGTGTCTATCCTTCTTTCAGTGGTCTTCTCTGTGGTTGTTGTAGACGGCCACCGTTCATCCTTTAAGTCTATAAACGGTGGTGTTCCTCAGGGTTCTGTCCTATCCTCAACTCTTTTTCTACTTTTCATTAAGGACCTTCTCTCATTTACTTCAACACCTATCCAATAATCCTTCAATACTCCTTACATTTTGAAAGGCGGCACATGCAACACCAATTAACTCATGCTATGAAGGTAGACTTGGTGCAACTAACCTGTAATTGTGGAGGAGAAAATATGGTTGTTCTCAATGCTTCAAAAATTCAATTTTTTTTATCTTTCAAATCGACACAATCTTTCATATCATAATAACATCTTCAAAAACAAGCAATTCAAAGATTCGACTGTGCTTAATATTCGCTCTTTTCTCTCGTGATTTTTATTGGAAGGGTAACATTTAAGAGATGCAATTTATAGGGTATATGGATGGTATGGGCATCATATAGTATAAAAGGACTAGGACAAATAAACGGTGATTTTAATTAGTTATTAGAGTTAAACTGCATTTTATAACGCTGACAATTGTCTTATTAAATATTTGTAGGGAAGTTATCATGTACCTTAGCTTTAGTTATTGCCTTTACTTTGTGTAAGATATTGACAAACCTTAGAGCGAGGTGTGGGTTTACATATATGTATGAATATATATGTATTATCTATTTATATATGTTTAGCTTAGCTGAGATATATATATATATGATATATATATATATATATATATATATATATATATATCGGGTATCGTTAGCCCCTGTATGGAGTATGCCTCCCACACGTGGATTGGTTCCACTCATACAGCTCGCCTTGAGCAAGTGAAGTCTTGGGTTTTCTGTCTAATCAACTCTCCTGCTCTCTCACTAACTCAGACCAGTCTTTTTCTGGTCATCGAACTGTTGCATCACCCTCCTTATATTTTATCGCTATTACGATGAGCTCTGCTCTCTCTCTCTCTCTCTCTCTCTCTCTCTCTCTCTTTCTGCTTCCTTTTTTTCCCCTTTTTTCTCTCTCATCTCTTCTGTGCTCTCTCTCTCTCTCTCTGCTCTTCTGAACTCTATCCCTCTCTCTGCTCTTCTGAACTATCTCTTTGCTCTTCTGAACTCTCTCTCTCTCTCTCTGCTCTTCTGAACCCTCTCTGCTCTTCTGAACTCTCTCTTTGCTTTTCTGAACTCTCTCTCTGCTCTTCTGAACTCTCTCTTTGCTCTTATGAACTCTCACTCTGCTCTTCTGAACTCTCTTTGCTTTTCTGAACTCTCTCTCTGCTCTTCTGAACTCTGTCACTCTGCTCTTCTGAACTCTCTCTCTACTATTCTGAACTCTGTCACTCTGCTCTTCTGAACTCTCTCTCTCTCTGCTTTTCTGAATTCTCTCTTTCTGCTCTTCTGAACTCTCTCTCTTTTCCGAACTCTTTCTGCTCTTCTGAACTTCTATGCTCTTCTGAACTCTCTCTCTATGATCTTCTGAACTCTCTCCCTCTCTCTCTCTCTGCTCTTCTGAACTCTCTCTCTCTCTCCCTCTCTCTTCTTCTGAACTCTCTCTGCTCTTCTGTACTCTCACTCTCTTTCTGCTCTATTGAATTCTCTCTCTCTTTTCTTCTGAACTCTCTCTCTCTGCTCTTTTAAACTCTCTCTGCTCTTCTGAACTCTCTCTGCTCTTCTGAACTCTCTATCTCTGTCTCTTCTAAACTCTCTCTCTCTCTGCTCTTCTGAACTCTCTCTCTACTCTTCCAAACTCACTCTCTCTCTGCTCTTCTGAAATCTCTTTCTCTTCTGAACTCTCTCTCTCTTCTGAACTCTCTCTCTCTTCTGAACTCTCTCTCCCTCTGCTCTTCTGAACTCTCTCTCTCCGCTTTTTGAACTCTCTCTCTGCTCTTCTGAACTCTTTTTCTACTCTTCTGTACTCTCTCTCTCCTGAACTCTCACTCTCTGCTCTATTGAACTCTCTCTCTCTTTCTCTCTCTGCTCTTCTGAACTCTCTCTCTCTCTCTCTCTCTCTCTCTCTCTCTCTCTCTCTCTCTCTCTCTCTCTCTCTCTCTCTCTCTCTCTGCTCTTCTGAACTCTCTCTCTCTCCTGCTTGCCTGATCTCTTCTGTTCCTCCTATCTCTCTCCTCCTCTCTCTCTCTCTCTCTCGTCTCGTCTCTCTCTCTCAGTGTTCTCCCTCGTCTTCTCTCTCTCTTCTCTCTCTCTCTCCTCTTCGTCCTCTCTCCGTCTCCTCTCTCTCTCTGCTTGCCTGTCTCTCTCTCTCTTGCTTGCCTGATCTGAATTTCTCTC
>JABUQX010109144.1:0-30000 GCA_015478945.1 Trachelipus rathkii
TAATAATAATAATAATAATAATAATAATAATAATAATACATTCCTCGCTTAAATGCCATAAATGACTAATAATTTTTTGAATTGCTTCTTCAGCAATAGATTTATCTTGATTTTTATTTTCAAATAGATTTTTAAGGAAATTAATGTCATTCATGGGAGCTTTAATTTCATTTGTAGTAGAAAACCATGTTTTCACATAACATTTTATTATAAAGCAACATATTCGTTTTGGTGCTTTCTCCTCTGCTGGTGTTAATTTAAATTGTTTTCTAAATAGATATATTTTTAAGCAATATATTGCTTTTCCCATCCATCTCCCTAAGTGATATGCTTCTGGTTGCCGGAAATGTATTTCGCGTGATGGAATATTACCTAGAAAAATTATTCTTAGTTCCAAAAATTCTTGACAATCGTGACGAGATTGATCCTTTTTAATTTTATTTTGGGCATACTGTAAGATCTCATTTACATCATCTTTTAATATTGTTCTTACCTCTGTATCTACCTCCCATGTCAAATATTGTGCCTTGTTAATATTGTTCCAAGTTTTTTGAAATCTTTTAAATAAAGGGATCTTTAGTGTGTGAAAGTTGTACTTTACTGTAAACTCCCTGCAATGCAATTTCATAAATATGGTGTCGACAAGCAAAAAACATGATATCACGGTTTAGTTTTTGTTCGAGAAGATAACATGTGCCGTTTAGCCTTCCTGTATTACTGGCAGTTATGTCAAAAACAAAAGCTTGAACATTGTCCAGTAGTGTATCATATACAGCTAATGAAATTTCTTTACTTCCTGATGAAAGTTCTGGAACTCCTAGAAGTTGTTCAACGTTGAAACCTGTTGCTATCACCGAGAGTCGATCAACTGTCTCTTTTCCCGGTAATATCAGGGAACATTTTAGAATCCCTGTGAATAAATACATAATTTAATTTCGAATCATTAAATTTATATCTAACGCTTAATGTTGCTTGCTTACGAAACTTTTCTCTACCCCTTTTAATGGACGTGCGGTTGATGACATATTCTCTATGATTTAAATTTAGTGCCTCAACGCAAGCTGTCAATATATGAATAGCATCTCTATCGCTAACTTTACATTTTTCTAGTGCTCCTGAGAGTCTATCTGTCAACATTTCTTTCCTTGCTCGTTTGGGTGAAACGTGAGTACTCTGAAGCGACACGTCACTTTCTATTTCAACGTATTCGTCGATATCTGACGTACCTGGATTGCTAGATGTTTGAATAGTTTCTGCTGTAGTTTCTATCTGGGAGTCTTTATAGTTTCACTATCCTCTGATGAGGATAACAGATAATTACATTCTAAAATATACATTTCAAACTACGATTACTCTATATTATGACAGACAATAGCGTGTGAAATATATGTAAGAAACATCAGGTTGACAGTAAGTGCAAATTGGTAGAAAATTAATTATTTAAAATTGAATTACATAACTTCACTAACCTGAATCTGTAGTGGTCGAAAGTTGCTTTTCTCTTCTTTTTAATTCCTTTGCTACTCGTTCAGCCTTCTTATCTGTACCCAACATGCAACCAACACGTCCTTTTTGTCGCTGCATATGTAAAAACTTTCTATCTTTCTCTATTTTGATCATATCCATTGCATTTGCATGGCATATATCGAACAGATCATCTAAACTATCTTCAAATTCTTTTTCTTTTTGTCTACATAACTTTTTTTTGTGCTTTCTAGTCCGCGATGATATTCGTATAACTTTTTACATTTCTTGATGCAGTCCGAACGATCTTGCGTTGGTATACGTGCCTTTCTCCAGAACAATAAACATTCATCAATTACAAGAGATGCACTATCATGTAAATTTAAATTTACTGTATGCAAGTTATAAAATAGGACACGTAAAACATCTCCTCGAGAAGGGAGTTTACTCCCGGTTATTTGATTTTTCATTGAACCGATGAGAACAGTTCTTTCCTTGACATATTTTTTAATAATAACCTAAAAATATATTAAAACACTGTAATATTATGTAAAAGGAAATTATCTTAATACACTCCTGATCACTGTGCAGTGTGCACTTCATCTGACAGGACATTTACGTATAACCAAGGTATAAAAACGCACGTACTAACCCACCCGAGGCAGCATAACAACTGCCGCAAATTAATATTTTGAAAAACCTATTAGCCACAACAGGGCAATTTTTGACGCCCGTTGGCACGGGTTGCTGCTAACCGATTGACCACAAACTTAGAATGGAATACTTTAAGATGATATGGAACAAATCTACGGAGTCCTGTATATAAATACAATAACTTCAAAAATAAGGACCAGTCTAATATATATATATATATATATATATATATATATATATATATATATAATATATATATATATATATATATATATATATATATATATATATATATATATATATATATATATATATATATATATATATATATATATAAAGTACATATTTTTAGTATTTTTCCAGTATAGATATGTATATGTACGTTTGGTTTGCGCCAGTGTGTGTGTGTATGTGTTTGTGTGTACAAACACATATATGTGTCCGTAGATACGGTAGTGGGTTTGAATTGTATGGGGGAAGACGTAGGTGAACAGGTCTGATTTACTCGCTGAACATGGTATTATTATATAAAAAAAAAAAAAATTTAAAAAAAAAAATAAATTGTTTTTGTACTTCTGCTTCTTAATGACCTTTGCTGAAATATATATATATTATTCATTTACATTTGAAACAATGTATTGAGCAAAATTGATATATATATATATATATATATATATATATATATATATATATATATATATATATATATATATATATATATATATATATATATATATATATATAGTAAAGATTGTAAAATGCCCAGTGGGCAGGCATTTATAAAATGGGCATTTGTCCAGGCATTTGCCCATTTCATAAATGCCCGCCCAAAATCTGGGCATTTATAAAATTATCAGTAAAAGATGAATTATTGACAGCATTTGAAAAAAAAAACATTCAAAATATAGTTATTTCATTTTTCACATTTGTATTTATGTATTGTATTTGTATTTATATATCGTCATCATCACCCACCTTCCCTCCCCAAGACTGGGGGTAAAGTGCCAACATGCACCGGAAGCAGAAAAGTAGTAGAAGAATATGATGCAAGTCGAAAATTAAGCACAGCCTTACCGTCCCCTTTAAACCTTTTAGTGAGAACTAGTTACAGTCAGAAAATCCACCTTAGAGCTTCACGGTACCGCGACAGACCCTGTTTGTGTATTATCAAAACATTAGAAATAAAAGACAGTAAGAAGCCACATGGGCTTATCAAGACTAGGGGTGTACCGGAACTGAAATTTTCAGTTCCGGCCGGAACCGGAATTAGCCGGAATCAGAAAAAAAATTCCGGCTGGAACCGGAATTTCTTGTGAACTTTCCTTTAACTATATAAAGAAATGTAAAAAAAATTATTTTGTAACTTTCAATATAAAATCTTATATTTAGTACAACGCCACTTCATGAACATATGGAAAATCATCATTGAAGAGAATATCTGGAAGTCCAAAAATTTTAATATTAAAAGGGAGAGTCTTGTATTTTCTAGAACATGGGAAACCACAAAAGAGCAATAGATCCAAGCAGTGAAATAAGTGAGTTTTGAAGAGAGTTTCTCCCCAAAAAAGATTTGTCATATCAATGACCCCAAATCACAGAAAATAATAAATTTTATCGCAATGAGTAACCGGCCATTCACAGTCACAGAAGAGAAGGAATTCATTGAACTTATTGCCCATCTTCAACCAAAATATCTTATTCCTAGTAGAAAATATTTTGTAGAGAAAATGTTACCAACTTCATACAGGAAATTAAGATCAGCAGTATTCGAGAAGTTATCTAAGGCTGATCAGACATAATTTACTACAGATATATGGAGAGCTAAATAATTCAAACTACTCATTTATTTCTTTAACTGCACTCTGGCTTACCAGCGAGTTTGGAAAAATGGACTGTGTACTCCATTGAAAGTATTTCCCAGGTTCTCATTCTGGAATTAAAATCACTACGAGTTTTGAAATTATGATGAATAATTGGGAAATTCCTCTTAACATAATCCATTTGATCCTTCTAGATGGAGCATATAACATGAAACTTGGAACTGATTTAGCAGGATACACAAGTTTTTCTTGTTTTATTCATAAACTTCAATTTATTAAAGATGCCTTATTTTCTCAAAGAACAGTGTGATTTAATTAAGAAATGTAGGAATATTTGTACACATTTCAATCGTTCCAGTTTTTGAGCTTGTAATTAACTTAAAAGAATACAAAGAGACTTGGATCCACATCTTGCAAGCCCACTTATGCCAATTCAAGATGTTAATACAAGGTGGAATAGCACATAATTTGATTCTAGAAAGAATTGAATGTTTGAAAAGGCCTCTACAAGTTTATATTATAGAACAATCAATCATTTAAGCTTTGACTGCTAATAAATGGCAAATACTCGAAAAAATTCTAAAAGAGTTTTGCAACCATTTCTCATGGTTACGGAAACTATAAGGCAAAATCAATTATATCATCAATTATTCTACATATTTGAGCTCTCCAGCATATCTCTCAAACTCTGAGGATGACAGCAAAGAATTAAGAAGAGCTGAAGAAGGCATTATTAGAGTTTAGATTTATGAAAAAAAAGGAAGAGAAAGGATCAATATTCATATATCAAAACGAGATAATTGTTTTAAATACTGTAGTAGACCCAAGATACTAACTGACTTAATTTTCTAATGAATTAAGAGAACTGAGTAGAAAATGGATGCTTGAAGAAATATGCAAATAGTTGAAGGTAGAAAGTGATAATAGTAGTAGCAGTACAGAAGAAGGTTCAGGCGATGAGTCATTTACAGAAACGAGCATTATCTACAATAAACTTAGATTTGTCAAGTACCTCAAAATCATCAGGAGCATTAAGAAAAGAAATTACTGCAAAGTTACTTAGTTTTTATAAGTTTGAAGAAAGTGAAAGTGACAGCGAGTCAGTTAGTGTAAAAAGGAAAAAAAGAAAAATCAGTAGCTCTTCAAAAGGTGAAATTCTTAAAGAAATTAAAAAAATTTTACCAGAAAAATCAATTTCTAATCTGGGAAAAGAAGAATTCCTTAATTGGTGGAAAGTGAACAAAGCTAAATTCCCAAATATAGCATTACTAGCCCAAACATTACTCTCCTTTCCAGTCTCCTCCATATATTCAGAGAAATTATTTTCATTTTCAAAAGCTGGAAATATTTTTGAGGAAAAACGTTTAAAAATATTGCCCAATACTGATGAACAGTTTTTCTTTTACTTCCACAATTCAGCAATATTTTCAAAAATGTTTAAGGAAAGTTAATTAAGGAAAGAAATTCCGGTTCCGGCCGGAACCGGAAAAAAATGTCAAATTCCGGCCGGAATTCCGGTACACCTCTAAATTCAAGACTGTCCCAGTCAAATCAACAGAACCAAACAACATGTTCATGCAAATCCACAAAACATCCTAGAGCTTGTCAATAACTTACATTGTATACATAAAGTCTACAACTAAAAGAAAAAAAAACTGTAGCTAAAATACACGTCAACCACACTACAAGCTTTAATAACTTTATAGTAACATGCAGTTTAACCTTAATAACTACTGTAACTAAAAACCTGCTAATTTGGCTTTACTAAAATAAACTATATGGCACACAAACCATCCATATACCTATCCAATCCTTTCTTAAATGTTGCACTCGAGTCATTCTCAACAACTTCCTGTGCAAACAATTCCAAAATTTAGCAACCATGTTGCTGAATGAATGCTTTCTTACATCAAGATGGCATGCTTTCTTAATTTTCTTACTCTGCCCCCTGGTCTCCCGTACATGCTCTACTAAGAAGAATTTATTGGTCTCTGTATTATAAATAGATGTAATATTTTGTAGACTTGTATCATATCCCCTCTGAGAAATTGCCTTTCTACAGAAAACATTCCTAACCTCTTCTTCAGCCTCTCTCATAGCTTCCTACCAAACCCAGAAATCACTTTTTGTGTCTCTACATTCCGCTCTCTCTAGCATATCTAAGTCTTTAAATAAAGGATCCAAACTTGTACACAATACTCTAATACTGGCCTAACATAGCTATTATTCAGTTTTCTTATAACTTCCTTGCTCTTGTAAACATCATTACGATTTATTATGCCCAGCATCTTATTAGCTTTATTTCTTGCTCCCAAACACTGATTAGCTACTTTCAAATTACTGCTTATAATCACACCTAAATCTTTTTCTTGGTCCACAGACTCAAGCCAATTCCCATTCACATCGTAATTAAAACTTTTATTTGAGGAACCTAGATGAAGAAACTTAATTCATTAATTCATTTTCCACTTATCTGCCCATCCCAAAAAGTTTATCAAGATTATTTTGAATATTTATACATCCTTCACTATTCCCTAGAATCCCTACTGAGGTAGCCACTTTGGGATCATCTGCAAACTTAGAAACCTTACATTTAAGTCCTTGGTCTAAATCATTTAAATTGGTATATGAGGAACAATAGTTACCCCAGCACTGAACCCCGTATGGGACACCACTCTTCACTATTTCCCATGATGACATTGCCATTTAGTTGTACACACTGTTTTCTATTCCACAACCCCTCTTTAATCCAACCATGTTCCACTCCACCTATACCACAATGCAATAACTTCTTCATCAGGCTTATGCGGGGCCACATTTTTACCCCCTCACAAAACCTCCGAATTTATTCTTATTATGAACCTTTCTTCTCGCCTCTTCCAAACTCACATTTCTCTCCTACAGGCATTCCTTTACTGACTCAATCCACTTTTTCTTCGGTCTCCCAGCCTGTCGATTCCCAGCACACTCACCACCATACATCCGCTTAACCAACTGACTATCATCCATCCTTTCCACATGACCAATCTATCTCAATGTAATTTCATTTATTCTCTCATTTACCCCTTTCTTCACACCACACAACTCTCTAATATGTTCATTTCTCATTTTATCAATTCTCACGCCTAACACGTTCCTAAGATTGTCCACCTGAGCACATTGTACTTTAGATCTATACTTCTTATTCCAGACCATAGTCTCATTAGTCATTACTATACTTTAACACAGGTAACAACATACCCTCATGTAAGACCCTAGCGTACTCAAGACTTAGTCCCTTTACATCCACAAAAGATTGAATTGCTCCAGCCACCTTCCTGCTATTCACAACTTTTCTACTACAGTCTGCATCATCCGTTCCCTTTTTATCCAAATATATACTATTTGTGTAAATTCAGACACTTGTTAGAGCTGCTCACCATCTAACATAACTTCACACCGAGAACTGTCTTCACTCACAACCATAACCTTACTCTTATCTACGTTTACTTCCAAACCCCTCCTTTTACACACCATGACAAATCTCTATACCAATCTTCTTAAACTCTTCAAATTTGCCACACAAAACCAAATCATTCGCATATAATACAGGGTTCACAGAGAAATTTTGAATTTGAATTCCCTGACTTTCCCTGACCAAATCCGCAAATTTTTCCTGACCAGCGTGTTCATTATTTTTGGCGTATAAAATATCTATTAATCATTATTGCAGCCTATTTACTAAGTTCATACATTATATTATTAAAAATTTACTTAAGAATTCATCATCATGAATGAATTTAAAAAAATATTTATTTTTTTTAGTAATCAGCCTATACCTTCCCCATAGCCGTCCAACGCACTCCTTTTTTATTTTTTTCAAAAGTAAACAGTTTTATTTATACAAAAAGAAAATAAATTAAAAGCTTACATTGATAGCCTAGGTGAATAACGTCCACTGTGATCACAAAAGTTCTAAATGGGGAGATTTAGGTTAATTTTTTCTTCTCAAGCATCTGAATTTTTTACTTTATAGCGTCTTCTTCTGCCAAAGCTTTCAGTTTTAACATCTTTCTCTGCTCTTCAAGTTTATAGATCTGTATGGATAATTTTCTTTTTTCAACCTTTTTATTCTCTTCTTTTTGGTTGTTTTGACTCTTTGAGATGTTCTTCATATCTCCTATGGCAGCTCTTACATTAGTTAACATTTTTTGAGTGATAGGAACTTTATGAATACTTTCATGAGATCTTATAGCATTGTGCACTGTTCTTTGAGAAATCAGACTATGTTCTTCCAGATTCTCCACTAAAATTGCTTAATTTATAGAAAACCCTCCTTCCACTGTCGCATTTCCATGCGAAAATATCAGTCCTAATTTAATAATTTGCCACAATTCCACATAACATTGATTCCCAGGTACTATAGAAGAAAAAAACTAATCAAGTCTCTTAGAAAGACAATCACCATCCAAAAATATTTGGAATTTTAATTCAAGGGTAGAATGAGCTTCACTGCAAAGTAGAGTGTATTGTGCTTTGGTTTCTAGAAAAGGGAGCAAGTCTATGGTTAATCACATATTTACATTTCATCGGCCCCATTTTAAAATTTGAAGCTACTGCACTATCTGGAAACATTAATTTAAATGTTTCCCCTATATTTGCACACGAGTTTAAAGACATTTTATCATCCACCACCTTTAATGCCATAGTATTTCAGATCCTGTAACATCATCTTTAATGCAAAAAGATGAAACTGATTGATAAACTGGTTTTGGTTGGTTATTAATAGAACACTCACGATCATTTACAATCGGTTGAGTATGATTAGAAGTTGATGGAATGGCATAATTTTTAGTGCACACACTTTCACTAATATTTGTATTATTAGAACACGTAACGAAAAAGTTTTTCAATGATGGTTGGTCCTGCTGAGTTTTGATTAAATTCAAATGATTTTCCCCTCTTGAATGTGAAACTTCGGCTTGGCGTCCCATGTTAGATAGATCAAAGTTCTTTTTACATGGAACTATCAGGTCCTTTACCCAACCACCTGATAAACTGTGGGTTCAGTTTGACGTCCAACCACTGGTCGTTAAAGTTAGTTTTTTTGTTTGAAGTCATTTTATAAATAAATAATAAATAAATACCTTCAACTGCACAAAAATCCAAAATCACTTTGTCAAACCTCAAAAAAACACCTCAAAAAGTATAAATCCCTAAAAAGAAAATGATATAAACAGATTAAGTCATAAATCATACAGTCTAAAACGCATCCATATACCAATCACTTTCAATTGAAAGGATGAACTTGGAACAACCTCTACGAACAGAATAGGAAGAATAGTAGGTAATAGTGAACTAAAAATAGAAAGAAACAGGATAGAAGTAGATTTATGGAATGTCATTCCTCGCCCATCCTTTTCATTCACTTATCAAATACATCTCTCATTCCACAATTATACAGTAAGGAAAAAAATATATCAAAAATATGTAACTTGGTCCATGGATCATTCTTCATATGTTTTGAAATTTTAAAATTTCCCTGACTTTTTTGGAATTTCCTTGACTTTCAGCATATCTTAAAACGTTTCCCTGACTTTCCCTGACCAATTTTTTTTTCCCTGACTTTCCCTGACTTTCCCTGACTTTCCAGAAAGTGTGAACCCTGTAATAGGTAGGGCACCCTCCACTCTCTTCCATTCTCCTAACACCATCTCCTGGCACCCCTACCTCTAATTCTTCATAACCCCATCCACAAACAAATTGAATAACCAATGAGTCATAACACATCCCTGCCTCACTCCGCTATTAATATTAAACCAATCACTTTTGATTCCATTTATTCTTACACACGCTTCCCTAATGTCATACATACTTTTGATTCCATTCAGGAGCCTACCAACTGCATCATATTTCAGTAGCACCTGCCACAGAGCATTCATATTAATCCTATCATACACCTGTTGCAAATCCATAAAACCTAAATACAATTTATTCTTCTTCTGTCTCATTTTCTCCATCATTTGTTTCAATGTAAAGATTTGATCCACACATCCCCTCTACCACTTCTAAATGCCCCTTGTTCTTCACCAATCAGCCCTTCAGTCACTCGACTCACTCTTTCGACCAAAATACCAGTTTATATCTTCTCTACAACACTCAATAAGCTAATTCACCCTATAATTCCTACAGTTATCAGTATCCCCTTTACCCTTATATTACTGCTGTCCTCCAATCCCTCGGAACTATACCCCATAAACGCTTTGTTACACAACTTCCAAATCTAATCAATCACCATCTCACCTCCATTCTTGAACATTTCACCAGTAATTTCATCTATACCTGCAGATTTAACTTTCTCACTCTACCTTTCTAATAACCTCATCCCGAAAATACTTATTCCTCCTTGTACCATTAAACCAACACACATTCACTATCATCTCTTCATTAGTGCCAATGTTATGCAGATTTTCTAAGTGCTCCCTCCACACCCCTCACATTCATTTCATCAGCTACGAAAGCACCATCCCTATTTATTATCCTAAGCAGATTCCCTTATTCTCATTCTGTAATCTTATATATATATATATATATATATATATATATATATATATATATATATATATATATATATATATATATATATAGAATATATATATATATATATATATATATATATATATATATATATATATATATATATACGGTATATATACCGGTATAGCCTATATATATATATATATATATATATATATATATATATATATATATATATATATATATATATATATATATATATATATATATATATATATATATATATATATATATATATATATATATTAAAAGTATAAATGCCCTCTAAAATGCCCAAATTGACAAATGCCCAGATAAATGCCCAGGGCATTTGCCCAATTCTTAAGTGTCCAGGCATTTACCCATCACTAAACAAGGGTATGATAGGGTTATTAATATCAATATATATATATATATATTTATATATATATATATATATATATATATATATATATATATATATATATATATATATATATATATATATATATATATATATATATATATATATATATATATATATATATATATATATATATAATAATAATAATAATAATAATAATAATAATAATAATAATAATAATAATAATAATAATAATAATAATAATAATAATAATAATAATAATAATAATAATAATAATAATAATAATACACACACACACACACACACACACACACACACACACAAAAATAATAATAATAATAATAATAATAATAATAATAATAATAATAATAATAATAATAACTGCCTATAAAATTTAACTAAAAATTCCCAGATTAAATTAAAATTTTAAAAATTAATTATTTAAAAAGTTTAAGATATTCAAGCTTTTGAACTCATATTCATAGGTCATCTCCCAGGTGCTAGATTAAAGCTGAAGAAAATAGTCAAAAAAACAACAAAGTTAGTAAAAATGTTTCAAGCTGGCAACCTCAACAAGTCGCTAAAATATGTGCTCTGTTTTAAAATTTTATTAGTTAAAACATCAGTAAAATTGGAACCAGTATTAATATTAAAATTATTTATATTACCGTAGCAATTATTAAACTTTTACTGAATTTCTTGATTTAATGATTAAATATTGATTTTAATAATAAAAATCTATTTACAGATAGATATATTGTGGTTCTTATTTATTCTGTGCAAATGTAATGTCGAATCCTGTCATCCGACCTTAAACTATATTTGTGTTAAAACTGTTAATACAAAAGAGGATTTGGTATAGAGGAGTGATATGACTTCCTCATCTATCATATTTTTAGTGCGCCTACGTATTGGCTACACGTTGTAACGTTATCGTTAGACTAGGGAAGGAAATGGGGAATTATATGAATATTTTTCGCTTGCTGTTTAAGAGAGATTTAAGAGAGAACTGATGGTAGAAATAATGTATGTTTGCTAGGGTTCTTCACACCAGCTGTTGATCACAGCGGTGGGGAAACTCGAGTATTGCTCACGATACTTGGATAAATTAATTTCAGTCTTGTTTGAAATTAGAATATTAAACTATATTTATTTTCTCACCATGATGTTAAACGTCCTGTGAACTTATACATAAATTTGACAAACCATTTTTTAATAACTTCATTTTTTGCAGCTGTATTCCATCGGTTAAAATGCAATAAATGCTTTATGATGGGGCCCGTTTCACTTTTTTTCCTCTATGTAATTTTGGTGATTAAATATTTTTTTTCAGGGTTTGGAGACGCATTGAACTGCGAAGAAAACTGGAAATCAGTCGAACGCTATGTTGATGAGCAGTTTAATCAGTATTTCCAAGACGAATCTGGATTGAACCGAAAAAACATTCAAGATCACAGGGTTCATTGTTGTATTTACTTCATTCCTCCTTTTGGACATGGGTAAGAAATTGTTGCCATTCATCCATTCCTCTCCGGTTAGGTGTTAGCAGTCTCTAGTTCTAAAGAACCACCGACTTTCTTTGGTGCATAATCTTCCTTCTTTATTAATTGTCTTCAACATTCATGGTCTTCATTGTATTTCCCATATTGCCTCCCCCTCTCCCCCCCCTCCCCCGCCCTCCTCTTGTTCTTAACCGAAACTTAGATGTTTGACTCTTTGACAATAAACCATACTCTGTTCACTCTTGCTTTTTTATATTTAGTTTTCATATAAAGCGGATGTTGCGAATATGTTCTCAATGGCGTTGTATGTTCTCATGTTATTGAACTGAAGTCTTCCGATTCTTCTATCGTTTGGCTACTCTCATTCCAATTACAAATACATTCAAATTTGCTGTTTACTTTTCCCCTTGCTCTTTTCTGACCATCTTCAATTCTTCGACTATCTTCAAATTAGGACACATTCTCTGATCTTCTTACTTGAAAATTATCATTCATGGTGATTTCAATGTTAACCACGTGTTGTTTTCAAAACATATTCTTCCGAGTTTTCACTCTGTCATGGTAAACTTCGGCCTTTTCTTCCTGCTGAAGACTTTTGCTCATTAAACCTGAACAAAAAAAAAAGGTAGACCCCATTTTAACGCACTAATTCTGAAACTACCTATTGTCCCATTGCTTTAATCTGTTTTTTCCAGTTTCCTTAAGTTCTTAAATTGGAAGATTTGGAAACCTCTTAATTCCTATAATCAAATTCATAACGTAGGGAACGCTCGACCGGTGACCTTTCCTCTGTCTCTGACTCTTGGTTTTCGAGAGAATTTGACACAATATTGATTTTCATAATTCCCTCTTCAAGTATATATATATATATATATATATATATATATATATATATATATATATATATATATATATATATATATATATATATATATATATATATATATATATATATATAATATATATATATATATATATATATATATATATACAAACAAGAGTTCGAAAATTGGGGGGTTTGGGGCTCAAAACCCTTAAAATTACAGGCATTAATCTAATACAAAGTTCTCATATATGTATATATATATATATATATATATATATATCTATATATATAATTAAAAAAAAATAAAAATATATATATACTATATATATATATATATATAATATATATATATATATATATATATATATATATATAGCATATATATATATAACAGTATATATAATTTCAAAAAAGGCAGGAATTTTTCACCATTATATATATATATATGTAATAATAATAATAATATAATATAATAACAATAATATATATATATATATAATATATATATATATATAATAATAATATATATATATAATAATAACCAATAATAACATAACTAACTATACTAACTGCTATAACTATATAACAGCATATATATAATACATATATATATATATATATATATATATCCTTCTCTATGCATCTTTAAAAATATTTCCTGTCTCCTTATACAGCTATTAAAAATTTTCATCCCTTGAATCTGTTAATAGTAATGCTCCTCAAAGTTTGGTTCTATCTCCTAATCTCTTTCCACTTTTCATCAATAGTGTCATATCTATTACGTCTTCGTATATCCCCATTTATACCGATAATTCTTCAACTTCCATTTTTAATTTTATTTTGAAAAGTATCCCCGACAACCGCAAATACATCATGCTTGGAGGATGACCTTGGAACAACTTCTTTCTGATCTTTCCTGTTCCTATAGGAACCAGGTGAAAAAATAGCTGTTTCCAAGGCTTGAAAATCACAAATCTTCATCTATCTAGTCAATAAAATCTTCCAAAAAATAATAAAGCTAAAAAATCTTTCCGTGTTTTTAAATTCTTTGTCTCATTTTCAAGTAATCTTTCTAGTAAATATTAAATTGTTTTTTACTGAACAACTTTCTAAGATGTTTCCTGTTCTGAGTTGCCTTCACAATTTCTTCTCACTGCCCCAGTTGCTTGCTCTGTATAAGTTGTTGTTCATCTTTGTATAATACCACTGACACTGTCAGCTTCTTGGGCTGTTACAAATGCACTAGACTATAGCTTCTCTAGCCATTCCAGCCCCTCTCGCTGCACTGAAGCTTTTCAACGCATCAGAAATAACACAGCCATCAGATTTCTCCACAAATTCTGGGGACGGTCATCCTTATAAATATTAATCGGCGCTGGGAAACAGCAAAGACAGAACACAATGACCAGACATCATTCTACTTCACATACACCCCTCTGCGTCTGCGTTTATACTGGATCTTTGCAGCAGGATCTGGTTTGACAACGGCTTATGTGATCCGTATTCCTAATCCTAGAAAAGATTCAAAACTTACTGATAATCAGAGACTCATCTCACTTACCTGCCATACATGTAAGTTAATGGAGAAAATAGTAGCTGGTCTCCTCTCATTTCTGGAGAGATGCCACGCTTTCTCCAATTTCCAATTTGGTTTTCACACTCACCGCTCAACTGCTGACCCTCTGCTGATAATAGACCACGGCATCCGGGAGACGATCTCCAATGAGAGATTATATATATATATATCTATACCTTGAGAATATAACTTATATATATATATATATATATATATATATATATATATATATATATATATATATAATAATAATATAACATATATATATAATAGTATATATATATATATACTAGAGGTCGTATATTGACACATATGGTCCTCTGAGCGGAGTATTCTTTGACCTTGAGAAGGCCAACATTCCACGTGGAGAACTGGCATCTTCTTAAAACTCCACACTCCTTGTCTCCGAGGACAGCTGCCTCTATTCGTTGAGCGCCTTATAAGTAATCGATCTATACAGGTTCGATGCTCATCAGTCTTGTCACGGCGCATTTCTCTGGACGAAGGAGTTCCTCATGGGAGCTTTCTGAGTGTCCCTTTATTTTCTCTAGATTTCAACGATGTGGTCATCAATATCCCCGAGATGGTCAAGTTTTCATTGTAGGTCAACAACCTGGCATTATTTGCTGATGGAGCCAAGCTAACGTACCTTGAGTGGCAGTTACAACTGGCCACAGAAAGCATCACAGTATGGAGTAACTAACAGCTTCACCTTCTCCCCTGCCAAAACTACAGCCCTACTCTTTAGGTAGGAGAGGTAATCGACAGCTTCCTCCCCCAATCCTTGTTCTTTATGGTTCACCTATAGTGGTTGTCCCCACAGGTCATATTTCTTGCCTTATCCTGAATGAGCACCTTACTTACTCGTCATATGTCGCACACCCGAAAATGGCTTATGGCATATCATCATGTTTTCGACCTTTTGCACCATTTTACCTAAAAAACCTTAGGCGCGAACCTCAAATCTCTTTTTCGCCTCTACTTTGCCCTGATCCGTGCTAAGTTTTACTATGGCTGCATGGTGTATGTTCAGGTCTCACCCAATTTACTATGCATGTTTGATCCTATCCAGAATGAGGCAATCCTCCGCATTCATACATTACTACGTTTGCCTTTCGCCGCTCTCTGAGGTGAGCCTCGAGGTTGAGGCAAATGTTATGCCTCTCTTTATGGAAGGAATATATTAGGTGCACCAGTTACCTCTGGTTTTAAATTCCTGATCCATCTGCACTGATTCCTCTTATGCGAGAAGTTCCTCCTTATTGGTCATTCGCAAATGCAGTACCTTGCATTTTTAATTTATTCAACATTCTCTTGCACAAGTTACTTTCTTACGCTTATGACGTGGATATTTCTACATCCTTCGTTATGTCTAACTCTTACTTCACTATCTAAATCATACCAGCCTGCAGCTTTGCTGAGAGCACCCATCTTGTCTCACTTAGGAGTCTACAGGGCTCACTCTCTGTTTAAACGGATGGGTCTAGATCGAATCAGGACGTTAATGTTTGTGCCGCTTTCCCGTACTGCAGCCTCTCATATCTTCTTCCCCTCAACTCCTCTCTTTTCATTGCAGAAATAATTGGTATACTGGTCGCCCTTTCCCGGATTTTACTTCTTAAAATTGACCAACCTGTAGTCATCTACTCCGATTCACGCAGCGCTCTACAAGCGCTAAAGGACACTTTTCTTAAAAACACCATTGTCTCCACAGTTTAACGGTTTCACCCTCGCAAAACCCGAATCACTCTCTGCTGGACCCTATCCCACATTGGAGCCTCCGGCAAAGAGGCCGAAGATAAAGGGGTAAAACAGGCCTCCACCCCTCACCTAATAAGCGGCTTAGACTATTTTTCATTAGCCATTCGACAGGGTTGCCTCCCATCAACCGACTACATTCTCGCTCTCTGCCTGGGTTTCAGGTCGTGCTGGCAAGAGTGCTGAACGAATGATCTACAAGGAGAGTGAACCTCCTATTGGCGAGTAGTCCTTCTGATATTGCCATTGCAGCAATCGTCAACAGGAGATGGTTTTTGAGCCAATCCGCATTGGCTACATCAACCTCAAGCACATTCACTAAATGTTCCGAGATCATCCTGCCACATTCACATTCTTTCTTCGTCACATTCCGCAATGCGTTCACTATTTTGTTGAATGCGTTCTACTGAACTCACCCCGTCGTCCCCATTTTTCCACACTTCGGTCCATACCACATTCTGCTAGATTAAACCATATCTATCAGATTCCTCCTCCAGTAGTTCCGTTTTCGTTTTTCTTAATCACATGAAGCTTCTGCATCCAATCTGATAACTCTTTTCACGATTCACCTTCACGATTCGGCAGAATCCGTCCTTAGAGTTGTTTTTAACCCTAGTATGGCCGCCAATCGAATGTATCTTGACACGTTCTGTACACCCACTCAGAAATATATATATATATATATATATATATATATATATATATATATATATATATATATATATATATATATATATATATATATATATATATATATATATATATATATATATATATATATATATATATATATATATTATATATATATAAAAGGTTTATCAACTCGTTATTTGACCAATAAAATTAGTGTATTAATTGCTAAATTGAATGTCAGACATATCTTTGGTGGATTCAAGGACATGTGGAAATAACACTTCATGATGTTGTAGATGTTAGAGCAAAGGATCTTCTGTTATGTGTACCAGTTACTTTAAAGTATTTAAACACAAAGCTTAGCATATTAATAGTAAAGGATTGTAGCTTATCTAAGGACACTTCAAAGATTTAGTCATCTGTTTAGTCTCGGATCCTAATTTGAGATTGACTTTAGTATGTATGACCTGGGGTTGGCCGATGCACCAGGTGCGGTGCGGTGCGCAAATCCTGTGTACCGGTGCGGTGGAATTTTTAAAATATAGAGGTGCGGAGCGCATTGAAACATAGAGGTGCGGTGCGGTGCGTGGTGCGCTTAATCTGGTGCGGTGCGGTGCGGTGCGCAAAATTCCGGTGCTCGGACAATACTAGTATGACCATAATAGACGAAAACAAATTTAATTAATTAGACCTAGACTTTATTGACCTTTAATTGAGGTGTTTAACCCTTTTCGAGAAAACTCCAATAAAACGCATGTTATAATTGTTCAACAGGACTTATTCCAAAGCATATTTTTATTGATTGGTCAACTCTTTTTTGATCATCAGTGAAATATTACAGCAAATTTGTTTTAACTATTCCATGACTGCTAATTTATAAAATATTCTGAATCCTTACATTTTTTTTCCTTCGAAAAGTTAATTTATTTAAAGTTCTTTCATTATATACACCTGTATGTGTAGCAGAATAGGACTGATGTACCAGTCATACCAATCAAATTAGTTGCACATGTCATTGACCTCGTCGGATCTGCGTATTCACGTAAAATTTATAAAAGTATGCAAGTACGTAATTGGAAAAAAAATAAGAAAACAGTTGTAAAAAAATTTTCTGACTAAATGTTATTTATTGCTGTTGGACTCGGTTGAATTTAACCGAGTCCATTCAACTAAAATTAGCCGAGTTCCCAAGTCCTTTACTCAGACTCGGTACATCACTAATATATATATATATATATATATATATATATATATATAACATATATAGATAATCACTAATATATATATATATATATATATATATATATATATATATATATATATATATATATATATATATATATATATATATATATATATATATATTTATAACCCTAGCCTTCGTCAGTTAGACGTCGAATTCTTAAAGAGATTGCAAAATAAAGTGAACATTGTTCCTGTGATTGCTAAAGCAGACACTCTCACTCCTGCCGAAGTCAAGAAATTGAAAAGCAACATTCTCAGTGACATTGAAGAACATAAAATTAAGGTATTATAATTCATAGGGAAAAATAAGTGAGCGAGTGCTCGTGTTTGTGTGTTTGTACTTGAGAGAGAGAGAGAGAGAGAGAGAGAGAGAGAGAGAGAGAGAGAGAGAGAGAGAGAGAGAGAGAGAGAGAGAGAGAGAGAGAGAGAGAGAGAGAGAGAGAGATTAATTTCCATTTCCTATCTTACCAGTGTTCCATGAAAGATGATGATTCAGAAACTAACATTGATTTCTGGTGTTCTATACTGCACCTTTTCTATAAAAATATTCAACTTTCATTTATGGTTTGATGGTTTTATTATCTACTTTTTTTTTTAAAATAAAGCTTTCTGTCAAGGGTAGAGCCCTTATTTGATGGGGGTACGAAATCACAGTTTCAAACCTATGATGATACCTTATTCAACTCCAACTCAGGATCTTATGAAAGCTGGAGTAATTGTGAGGAAGTAACACATTAACACTACCTGAATAGAAGCCCCAGTTTTTCTGAAGCTTAATTTACAATGGTTGTGATGCTTAGATCTCAAGTTAATTTGCATTTAAAACCAGTGATATTTATATTGTCTTAAAGGGACAAAGACATAAAAGTTGGAAGGAGTTTAGAAGAGGTAGATTTGTAGAAAGTAAGTTTTAAAGCATTGTATATTCACAAATTTGAGACGATCTCAAAGGAAAAAACAATCCCTGTGAACGAGAATAAAATCTGATATCTGAAGTTCGGTGGCAGCTCTAGAAGCAGAAGAATTATCAGATTTGAAATAAGAAAAGTTTAAGACTGGACGATCGGAGTATGAGATGATAGAATTGGAGGAGCAACAGAAACCATCGTTAATAAAAATTGGAAATAAAGATGAAGATAGAACACAACATCCAGAAGCATCAATATTGACAGGAAAAGAAGATAAAAGGCTCCTCTTCAATTATTATTCCTGCTATTAAACTATTTGAGAAAATGATAGACATAAGCTAGTAAAAAGATGATTTAAACCCGAAAGAAGATCGCTTAAAGAACCGCAAGCATGTCATATCTATTCGAAGGTCGTGGATATGCCAAGTACCTGCACCAGATAATAAGGGTATAAAAGGGATGGATATCACCAGTTGACATCGAGCATTGATAGAAAGATAAAAAGTGAAATTCCAGATTATCCAAGAATCGGAAATAATAGATTTAGACTTTAGTTGGAATGGGGGCGAGAGTTTTAAGGAGGTAATTAGAGGGTTCAGAGCTGCGACTCTCCTGTGGAATTGGATGGTCATAAGTGCGTTTCCAATATTGAATTAAAGTATTAGGTAAGTCCTTTAAAACACTTGGAGAGATGCCATCCGTATCATTAACGTCATAACGTTCATAGATGACAGAATCAAATGCATCTAATAATATGTAACCTTGGTTAACTACTTGGAACATCTGAAGGGAGAAGAAAGGAGTCTGCCAGAACTGTAGAGAGTGAAATTAGAAGAAAAAAAAGTCAGAAAATGTTAGCTTTTTAAAAGGAGTGCCAGGTATATTCTTACAAATAAGAAGAGGAAAGACAGATTTACAAAAATAGATTAAGATTTATTTTTATAGTTGTCACTACCGCACACGGGCAAAACTTTCTGTTCATGGAGGGAGTGTAGAATGCTAATATACGTGTCTAAATGAAAAACCTATACTAACAGAATTCCACATAGCAAAGGTGGCTAGAAAGAAAGAAAAGCTGCAGCGAACAAGCCAGGAGTTGCAAATGTCAACACAGAATTCATGTGAGGACACTGAACCCCCTTTCACCGCGAGAGGCGTCGTAAAAGTGGTGACACACACGAGTGGTCAATTCCTTCGAGCATTTGTCGCCATGGTTCCTATAGAAAAGAGACAAAGCACCAACGTCTTGTCACAAAGATAAAATGTCATTCGAATTATTTAGTACGGAACAGTTTATAAGTGACGGAGGGTGAAACTTGAGACCCTCCCAAATATGAGAGCAATGCTCCACAAAAGGGCAGATGAGACCCTTATATAGTTGAAATAACTGAAAGGAGGAGAAAAAATGTCTCGCAAACTAAATAGAATCCTCAGCTTCTTATTTGAGGCTGCCACAGCAACCATTGTTATATGAGGTTTCCAATACTTTTTTTTGTTTATGTAAAGGCCAAGGATGTTTATATTGTAAACAGGAGAGACGGGAGAACCATTGAAAGTGATAAGAAAGTTAGAAGGTGTCTTAGAGAGGGAGATTTGTAGAAGTTGAGTTTTGAAAGATTTGAATTTCATAAGACCCACCAAAGTCCAAGAATTTTAACAGGTAGGTAGTCAAGTAAACTAGTGCACTTTCTTTCAGTGAATGCGCGCTTTTATCTTGGAATAAAATTGAACAACAATTGTTCCAAAATGAAAGGAAAATGCAAAATAGCTGGAGTGATATGAGAAGAAAATTCTTCCAAGCCGCTACTCATTTGTTTTCATCCGAATGACGAGAGACAAAGTAAAGCTGACCATGGATTTACGGCACATAATTGTTTAGAAGAAGGCAAAATAAACCTGCTTATCCGGTCTGTAATCACAGATTCATTTTTGACATCTTCCCTACGTAAGCATAATTATTCTTGGATTAGTTACGATGGAAGCTATGCAAAACTCCTCAATCAGTTCCATAAAAGTACCAGAAAAACCACATTCTACTGGGTTGAGGTTTGCTAATGTAATTGATAATTTTAATTTTGTAAACAATTATATAACAATTTACATTAAATAAAATCAGCTTGCAACATCCATTTAAAGTAAACATGCTTAACCTCTTAGTAAGAAAGTTAAATACCTCCAAGTTATTTAACAAAATTTATTGCTTATTTTTAGTTTTAATTATTTATGAACATTGTTACATTCTTGAGCGCAGTGTAAAGATTATTTAATAAGACGAAAGAATTTTAAAATAATTATTGCTTTTTATTTTGAGAATTTTTGAAAACTTAAAAATAGGATGATCACTCGGACCACAAAATTTTAAACAATTTTTTTTTATTTCAAGTTCCATGTTTTAAAAAGAAAAGAAGTTTTGCTCTTGGGCTTTGAAATACCACAGCAACCTAGGTCTAACCAGATTCGGGCGAACTTCATAGACGATTAAAAATTGTCTAATATAAAATAGATTTCAAAATTAGAACTATTTATTCGAACAAAAATCTTTTCGCCCGAACCCACTATATATATATATATATATATATATATATATATATATATATATATATATATATATATATATATATATATATATATATATATATATATATATATATATATATATATATATATATATATATATATATATAATAATATATATAATAACTTATATATGTATAATATATATATATATACTATATATACATGTAGATATATATATATATAATATATAATCACATAATATATATATATATATATATATATATATAAAACACAAAAAACACAACTAACTCTTTATATATATATATACTATATATATATATATATACTGCTATAACATATATAACCAATAATAATATATAATATATATATATATATTATATATATATATATATATATATATAACACCTATATATATATATTAAAGTTTAAAGGCCGACATGCCTCGATATACGGCGTAAGGAAGTGTGCGAGTCAAAGGGATTGTGTTCCAGACTTTACCAATGGAGTACATTTAAGATTGAGCATATCGGTTAAGCCTGGGGTTGGAGAGTTGGATAGAGAATGGATGAGACTGTGTAGAAAGGCGTGTCGAAAGAGCCTTTCTCAATGGAGGAGTTATGCGATCAGAGAGTTCAAAAGAGCAGTGTCCATTGTAATGACGATAGAATACAGAGTACAGTGCGAGAGAGAGAGAGAGAGAGAGAGAGAGAGAGAGAGAGAGAGAGAGAGAGAGAGAGAGAGAGAGAGAGAGAGAGAGAGAGAGAGAGAGAGAGAGAGAGAGAGAGAGAGAGAGAGAGAGGAACTGAGTTTTTGATGGATTGATAACAACCTTGTTCTCAATGCCCCAATTAGAAATTCGAGAAAAGTCAGAGGTTAGTTGACCCAAAGCTGACCTTCTATCGTAGTCTAATTACTGTAGGGAGAGGGACATCTTTCAAAATGAAAGGACTAATGAAGGATGGAGTCGTAGGCCTAGGAGTGGAAATGTTAAAAAGGAATAAAAAAGGTCATTAATAGAAAGTAGAAAGAGAGTTGGAGATAGGACAGAACCCTGAGGAACACCACCATTTATAGATTTAAAGGATGAACGGTGACCGTCTACAATAACGGCTACAGCACGACCGGAAAGGAAATCAGGGAGAATTATAGATACCGAAGAAGGGAAGTTTACAAATCAAAGTTTTGTGCCAGACTTTATCGAAGGCTTGCGATATGTCTAGCGCCATGGCAAGAGATTCACCAAAATACCTAAGAGCAGAGGATAAGAATCAGAAAGATCAACAGTAGAGCGTTTCATACGAATGCCCTGCTGGTGATTAGAGATAAGTTTAGAAGAATTGAGATGTTTACAAATCTTCCTGTTGAGGATAGATTCGAAAACCTTAGGAAAAGGGAGGTTAAAGCAATTGAACAATAGTTTGAAGGGTGAGAAGGGTCCCCCTTTTATCGGCACAGGCTGAATGAAGGTACTTTTCCAGCAGGAAAGAAAAGTCGAAATAGATTGACAGAGACGAAATAGTCTACCAAGGCAGGGTGCAAGCTCGACAGTACAAGTTTTGAGAACCGCAGAAGAAATACCATCTGTGTTAACTTAAGTTCAGTGAGAGCGGAAATAATGTCTTTAGAAGAATTTACAATATTAGGAAAAATAAGTTGGAGGTGGTAAATGGAGAAGAGGAAATAGCACTTGAATCGTCTATGACGGAATTAGCAGCAAAAGTTTAAGTAAAGATTTCAGCATTAGCGTAAGGCAAAACGGCAGATCCGCCTTCAGAAGATACTAGAGGAGGGAAAGAGAAAGAACTAAGGTTAGAGTTAGCATTTTTTTGGCAAAATTCTAGAAAGGACGTGAACAAAAGGGACCAGAAAGATTTTGCATGATTCCGGGTTTAAATATAAGTTGCCCGAAATTCTGGTTTGAAAAGACGGTAATACCTGAAGGCAGTGTCCTTGTGGCGAATAGCACGAGAACAAGCGAGTTAAACCAAGGTTTGTTAGGTTTAGTTGAAGGGGAAGAATTTAGAATGTATGCCTCCATGCCAGAGAGAATTAACACGATAATGCGCTCAGCACACTTCGATCCCTCCCACGAGTCATTTCATGGGAAATCAAAGAAGTACGGTCGGTAAGAAATCCGGCTAGTTAGCAACACCAAAATGTCAAAAATGTTTCCTCACCGTAGGTGGGGATCTTTCCTGCGGAAGACTTGAAGAGATTAGAAGGTGATTGGAGGAACAAAGAAGAGGAAAGAGTTTAACAGAATAAGAAAAGGTCTCGAATGTTGGGTTCATCTCCAAAACGATCAGGGATACTAGTAGGAAACTACACCAACTACTCATGGTCATTCTCTATAGAGAAATGGTAAACAAGTTCATCAGCTGTATCTTGAGAACCAGAGGAAAGCCACTGCCGGTAATGAACATTGACCACCAAGAATGATGATTTCAAGGGAAAGTAGAAGAAGAGAGAATGTGATCTATTTTGGAGTACAGATATTCGAAGAATTAGGATAGTCAGTTAAGTAAGGGAACAGATATACAGCGCATATTAATTTAGTATTAGATTGCCAGGATAGCTTATTCGGAAGACTCCAAATCAGACACGAGAACAAACAATGTATTTGAGCTCATAAACACAACAACCACCTTTGGCACAAAATTGAGTATAGAGACACGGTAAGTGGAAACAGGGTTGGGTTTGCTGTCAGAACCCTCAAATACCTGAGTTTTTGTTAAGAATAATAGATAAGGTTTGGAGGAGAGGTGATGCTCAACAATGTAGAAATTAAAGAAAAAGTAAAGAAAAGCCTATAAAGGTTGCAGAAATTAATGAAGAAAGACCGGAATGCAGAACAGGCCGACAATTCAGTAACTGCACCAGCCCTACCACCCCAGTCCTACCACACCAACCCTACCACCCCAGCCCTACCACCGAAGGCCGTCAACGCTCTAGTGGTAATAAGGAGAAGTGCGATTGAGGGGGCTAGTAGTCCTGATGCCATTTTGATTTTATTATTTAAAGGGAAAGTGTTGTCTGGAATAGCTTCATGGTTTGTGAATTAAGTAGAGTCCACTACATTGTAAGAATAATATATATATATATATATATATAATTATATATATATATATATATATGTAATATATGTATGTATATACTAGTTTTTATAATATAATATAATGTATATATATAATATATAACAATAATATATATATGTATATACTGAATATAATATATATATATATATATATATATACTTCTTCTAATAATATATAATAATAATAATAATAATAATATATATATATATATATATATATAATAATAATATATATATAATATATATATAATAATATATAATATAATAATAATAATAATATATATATATAATAATAATATTAAATACTACCAAGATAATTAATAACATTAACAATATAGGGAAAAATAATATAAAAATATATATAATATTTATTGATATTATCATATTTTCTTTTAATAATAATGTGAATATAGATATATTATAGATATATATATATATATATATATATATATATATATATTATAATATAATTATATATAGTATATATATATAATATATATGGTAAATTGATTCACTGCCCATGTAGCTCAATAATCAAATATATATATATATTATATATATATATATATATATATATATATATATATATATATATATATATATATATATATATATAAAACCTTATTTCCCGACCTATAAATATGGCACTAACAGGCCAGACATATTAAGACGTAATATCAGAAAGTGGGAAACCTTAATTACGAAACAATAACTTAAAGTCTAATTTCATGGCAGGTGGCACAAATAATAATAATAATAATAATAATAATAATAATATTTAATAATAATAATAATAATAATAATAATAATAAAATAATAATAATAATAATAATAATAATAATAATAATAATAATAATAATAATAATAATAATAATAATAATAATAATAATAAAAGGAATTTTCCATTTTTACATTCAAGTTCCTTTTTTTATTTTGAATCTAAATTATCGTTAGAAATTTTTTGGATATAAAAAATTTTTCTACGTAAAGTAAAGAAAAATATAGAGAAAAATCTGAAGAAATCTAGACAAGAAATACAAGAAAATCTATTCGATTGATAATTCCTCTCTAAAAAAAAAATCTCAAGTTGTAAGAGAAAGCGTTGTTAATCGATAGATATTCCCCCCCCCCCTTGTGACACAATTGAAAATTATCATTTTTTTTGACGAGCCAATTAAAAAATCAATTTTCCCATAAAAGATGATTTAAAATTTTGCCCATAAGCGAAATTTGACCACATAAAAATGTCTTTTTGGGTAAATTTTTTCTATTAATAGTTCGGAAATTATAAATTTTGACTCGTGACACTTTTTCTAGTAAAGGAACGATATCGATGAACTATAAGTATTAATATATATATATATATTATATATATATATAATATATATTTAGACAACATCTTAATATATATATATATATATATATATATTATATATAATATATATATATATATAATATATATATATATACTATATATAATAATATATATTAGAGGTGTAGCGGATAACCGCATCCGCCATCCGCATATGCGGAATCCTCATCATTTTTTCACTAACCGATCGCAACCGCATCCGCATTAATTTTTTGCGGATAGCGGATAGTCATTGTGAATTAATACAAAGTGTTGCTGCCACTACACTTAAATATATATATATATATATATATATATATATATATATATTATATATATATATTATATATATATAATAATATATATATATATTAAAAGCAAGGGATTTCAAGGATGACAGAAGCACTCATGATGAAGATAGATAATAGATTTCAAAACTCTGCAAAACGATACCGCATGTAAATAGCAACTGTTTCTGGATCCTAGATACAAAAATAAATTTCTTGAACCACGTGTTACACAGAGGGTTAAAAATTAATTTAGGATGCCTAAGTGATGAAATGCTGCCAAAGGACAGAAAATATTACCAGCAATAAAAGCAAAACAACCAAACAGGCACCGCAAGTACTATCTGTTAGCGATCATTGCTGAATCCATTAACGTTCATTTGGCTTCTATAGCAGCGATGAAGAGACTTGTTCAGAGGTGTTTCAAAAGACACTCTATCATTGATCGAAGAAATATCAAAAAAGAAAAAGCTTGGAATGAGATAAAGATCCACGGGTCTTTTGCGTGGAATGATAATTGTAAAAGTTTTCCACATCCTGCAGAAGTCGTCAGGAGTTATTTAGCATGCCCTTCAACAAGTGTAGCTATTGGTAAGCTTCTTTCAGTGGTGCAGAATCTCATTACGACGAAAAGATAAGCAAAATTTCCCCTGAAAAGGCTTCAGAAGCTTTTGTTTTGAACCATAATTTGAGAATTATTAATTTCAAGCATTAATTATATAACCATTTTCCAAATGGTGGAGGCTGAGAAAGTATGTGTGGGGGTGCAAAAAAGAGTTGTGGTCCAAAGCGTCCTGCACTCTGATGACACACACTCTCTACTTATAACTCATTTGTATTATTTCTCTCTGAAGCCGCATCAGTCAGTATCCGAAACGTGACTTATATAACGCTCAATGACTGATTAAACTTCACCATAATTAAGAGAGAATACACGTCACAGCTGTGATAACGCCCGCTGCATATGCAAGCCACCGTACTATATCACACATCGCTCTCACACCTCTCACGAGACCTGCTGAGCTAGGATTCTCAGCACAGTACGTCTAGCTTATCACACTAGCGTGTTTACGATCGATAATCACGCTTTAAAGTCTACTCACTGCCATACTCATATAATAATGTAACTCCAGTATGGTATATATACTGTTTACAGTTATCACCACCGCTCCCCCACGGTGTCTCTCAATAGCCTCCGCTATATCAGAGCTATTGGCATAGTCGCTTAAAATCTCAACACAACTCTCACGGGAATACTAGCACAGTTACTGTCACGCTTATGACAGCACATATATAAATAATATGTCTGCTAGCGTATGCAGTCACCTAAATCAATATAAGGCGACTACTGACATCACTTTACTCTCATGTTAGTGATTATATCTTCAACTTTCTAAAGCCCCCTCTATTATCCACTTATCTCTAACTTACGCACTTTTAACAATGATCTCGTTATCATATAACGTTTATACATTAACTACACGCTTTATACTACTTTCTACGCGTTCTTATTTATATTTTATCTTAATTATTAAAATTATATTAAATAATAATATTAATTTTTTATTTAAATATATATATATATATAATATATATATATATATATATATATAAAGTTTTCTGCGTGGCTAAAACTCTAAAACTTTAGCAAAACCCGCTTTCCGCATCCGCAATCCGCGGATAGTGATTTTAACTATCCGCATCCGCATCGCATCCGCGGATAGTGAAAATCACTATCGCTACACCTCTAATATATATATTATATATATATATTTATATATATATATATATATTATATATATAATATATATATATATATATATTATATATATATATATATATTATAGAGAGAGAGAGAGAGAGAGAGAGAGAGAGACCAAACAAAGTTTATCTTATATCAATAGAATAAATTTCTATTAAATTCAACAATTAAAAGTCGAAAAATATAGGTATCGAATCCTTTTAAAATGAAATAAAAAATAAAAAAAACTTTGTAACCCTCACTTGATTCACATTTTTAATATCAAACTATGGGTCAATACCAAATAGAATCAATACATATAGTACTCTTATAAGTGTAATATATAGTATATTATATATATATATATACTATATAGTTAGATAACGACTAAGTACTAGAATTACACATATAATATCGATAGGTAGTATATATATTAATAGATCTTTGATAGAGACTAATAGATATTATACGGTATATATATATTATAATATTATATAATATATCAAAAAGTAAAGAAAAACTATAAATGTTTTGATTTACCATATATAGTACACTACACAAAATACACATTATATAAGTATCATAAATATATAGTATATATATATATATATATAGTATATATAATATATATATAATGATATATATATATTACTATATATATAATATAACTATATATATATAGCAGGTTAAGTAAGGCCTGAAAAGAAAATGTCCTCTATGAATAAAAAATATATAACAAATATTTTTAAAAAATTAGTAGAGCACAAATTTTCGTTCTTTACAAAAGAAAACGAAAAATTCTGTAATTAAATTACTTCTTAATTCATCTATTAATTATATATTATTATTAAAAATCTACTACATTTATTTAAGGAATTACTTACTCTCTTAATATTTACAAAACGGTTAAAGTTTTAATATATCTATATATATATATTATATATATATATATAATAAATATATATTATTATATATATATATATATATATATATGTATATAATATATATATATATATATATATAAATATATATATATATATATATATTATATAATATATTATATTAAATTATTATTATATTATTATTTTATATTATATATTATTATTATTATTTATTGTTTACGCACATAAAATGTGTCTGGGCTTTTTCACTAGATAATAACTTACTTCTTATTCCTTGCTTATTAATTAATATTATTATCATTTGAAATGTATTATTCCATCTCGATGAAATTATTATTTTTATTATTATTATTATTGTTATTATTATTGATCTATTATTATTATTATTATTATTATTATTATTATTATTATTATTATTATTATTATTATTATTATATTGTTTATTTATATTGTTATATATATTACCTTTTTTGTTAATAAGTGTAAATATTATTAATTATTATTATTATTATTATTATTATTATTATATTATTATTATTATATTATTATTATTATTAATTATTATTTTATTATTAATTGTGTACAGTATTTTAATTCTTAAGAACAGGAAATAATATCAAAACACTTTAATTTTATAATGATTCGCCATACTTAAAAGGCTCACCTTTTTATACTTTGAATTTTTTTTTAATTTCTCTTATCTCTTTCATCAGTAAAAGCCATTTTTGTCTTTATTTATTTTGGAATTATTACTTTCGATGTCTTAAAACTAGGAAAAATAA
>JABUQX010109144.1:37500-55000 GCA_015478945.1 Trachelipus rathkii
CTCGTACTCTAAAAGTGTGTCATAAGCCTTGAGTAAGAGCTCACCCTTATTATTTTTTTCGGAAGCAAAGTAGTATCTATTAGTAATAAAGGATATAAAACAAGACTGTTCACAAAGTGTGTTAAAAGTAATAACTCGAGATTTAAAGGAAAGACTGAAGAGAGATAAAAGTAGCAAATTTAATTGATTTCATTTTTAATTGAAAACTAATGTGGACTAAAAAAAAACTTCAATTATCAGATATATTAAAAAGCACCTGTTTTTATTTAATGGTGTAAGATGTACTGCAAATTACTCAATAAATTCGTTCTTAATTTAAAAGTATACATTTTCTTTTGATCCAAAGACGTTGAATGTTTTTCACATAAGATGGAAGAAAGATTTTTAATTTCTATAATATATACATATCTAAAAGAAACGACAAGAAAAATGAACACACAAAAACTTATTTTAAACACATGTACATAAATTTTTAAAGTTTAACGAACCTGATAAGACAGAAAAGCAAATTTGACTAAAAACTTGATTTACAAATAATTAAATCAAAGTTGTTTTTCATATATGGAAAATTATTTAACGGGATTTCTTGTACTAATTACCATAAATGAAGATAAAAAACTAACCGTTGAAATATTCAAAACCGATTTAATAATATTTACAGAATTTTGAGCACGCATATATATATATATATAAATATTTTATATATATATATAATATATATTATAATATATACTATTATATATATATTATATATATCTACTATATATATAATTATATATATTATATATATATTATATATATATATATATATCAATAAGAGCAAACACAAGGGCACAGCCCAATCAACTGTGTATGAAGCATCTCCACACTTCTTTGTTCTGATGGAACCCCAGCTTTACCACCTCCTCCAGTGTTTTTCCACCGGTCTTCTACCTTTCGGGCCTCTAGTTGTAAAATCTCACAGGATATATTCCACCATCCATTCTACGCACGTTCCCGTACCAGCTTAATTGCTGCTTCTCAATAATTGCTCCGATAGACTCCACTCCGAATTTTCTTCAAATTTTACCACTTCTCAAACGTTCCCATTTGGTGTCCTTGAATCAGCCTCGGAACTCTCGTCTCTGCAACCTCTACAATACTCTTAGTTGTAATCAACGTTCATGCCCCAGTTCCATATAGGAATGTCGATCTTAACATTGTTGTATATATCGGAGGGCATGTCTGTTCCTCGTAAGTGGATATAGCTGTCCTACGCCTCGTAAATATGTTTATCCTATTCTTTATCTCCCTCGCCATGTCTCCATCTGAGCTCATCACAACACCCAGAGAGTTAAACCATTCCACCTATTTTAGTCTTGTGCAATCTGCAAAAAATTTAACTCCATCCCGTCCTTTCGTCATTCTGTCTTGCAGTATCTCCCCACATCTTTATCGCTCTTTGCAGAACTTCCATATCTCTCTCTCCTTCTCTCGTCTTATAGCCGAACTTCTCTTCTCTCTCTCTCTACTCTCTCTCTCTCTCTCTCTCTCTCTCTCTCTCTCTCTCTCTCTCTCTCTCTCTCTCTCTCTCTCTCTCTCTCTCTCTCTCTCTCTCTACTTTTGCTATGTTATGCCCATATGATATTACCATTCCCAGTTCCTCTCCCATATCTACTTCCATTATAAGACTGCATCAATGACGACATTCCTCTTTTCCTGACCCCTGATTAATATAATATATATATATAATATAATATATATATATATAATAATATATTATATAATATTATATATATATATATACTTATAATATATATATATATATACTATTATATATTATATATATATGAGGCCGTGCAGCTTCGTTACAAATTTACACTATAATCAATCTGCAATCTGGTTCTTAACGTGGTTCTTAAATTGCTGTAATTTAATCATTATCGATTATTACAATAATCGGAGCTCCATATTCACAAGCGGTAGTTTGCGATTGTCAATATCGATACTACTTGCTCTTTCGATATTTGATAATTACTCTGTTTCTGCTCAACCAATTCATCAACTACGAAAACATAGTGATCGGTCAGGCAACTGAAGACCCAGCTCTTCTGCCGGATTTTTTCTTTCCAGCTATAGTGGATTTCTCTCTCTCTCTCCCTGGCATTGAGAAGAATATTTCCTGCAATATGTCTACTGGACATCCACGCCCCTTCGTACCTTCATCCTTTCGCAAGCAAGTCTTCCTCAACCTCCATTCATTTTCTCACCCCGATCTTTCCACTCACGCGAAACGGGCGGTAACTAGCTTTTGTGAGGCAGCAATACCGGGAACAAACGAATATATATATATATATATATATATATAAACTATATATAAATATATATATATTATATATATATATATATATAATATTATATATATATAATATATATACTATATATATACTTATATATATATATAATATATATACTATATATATTATATATATATATATATATATATATATATATATAATATATAGCGCGAGCAACAAGCATCCAGACTATAATATATATATAGTATATATATTATATATATAATATATATAATCTGATATTGCTTTCCCATAACTAGGGGTAGGTCTCAAAATGCCTGGGAATCAGAGGCATGCATGAGGACTTCCTAGGGTATAATATGTAGTTGCGGGACCCAAACCCACTACTATATATATATATATTATATATTTATATTAATATATATATATTATATATATATATATATATATAATATATAATTATATATATATATATATATATATATATATATTATATATATAAATATATATATTAGTATATATATTATTTAAGGATTGAAATAAACAAAAATTAAATTAAAATTTAAATGTAAGCCCATACTAGCTCTATAAAGTACCTGCCGACTCGAAGTGGTATATTGATAGATAAATCATTATAACAAGCAACGATGCTACGCATCTCTTGCCTCCCTAACGAGACAAGCTTTCCATGAGCACGGAGCGACGGCCCGTGCGTTTTTGTTTTCCTCACTCCGCTCGCTATATGCTTGCTAGCTCGCGACGTTGGGCATGGCCTATGGGCTAGGGAGGGCATGGCAATGGCAGGGCATTGGGCATGGGGCATGGCATGTGCATTGTGCATTGTTCGAAGGTGGCTATGAGCGAGGGCTAAACGCCCTCGCATTGGCGTTGGTGCCTTTTTCTATTATATTTTTTTATTATTATTATTTTATTTTTCAAAACAAATTGACCACAAACCGGGAAGATTTTTTGGCAAGTTTAAAATTAATAGGTAATAGATATTAGAAAAATTAAAATATTTTCAGATATTTCAGTTTACGATAGATTTTTGAACTTTAGATAGAATATTGGCTAGAATACTAGAAAAGATAACTAAAATATTGAGATGGGCGCCATTTTTCTGGAAATTCTTCCTCTTCCAGAGGGAAACAAGGAATCACATATTGTTGTACAAGATAGTTTAAATAATCAGAATGTAAGCTCTTAAACAAATGTTTTGAGAAGTACTAAAGGAATACCATCAAGAATATATACCATAGTGGAACAACTCAGGGTGAACAGATACTGTCATATCTTTCAGAAAAAAAATAGAAATTCCTAGTCAATATATGTGTTGGAGAGGGGAAAATCGAGGAAAAATACCAAATCTCAGTCCATTATTTTTAGCAAATCTTTCTTGAAGAAAGTAAAAGAGGCTATAAAGCCGCCAAAAAATAAGCGAAGGGGGGGGCTGGGGTGAAACCAGCATAGACCAAGAAGGGATGAAAAGCGTTTCGAACGTGTCTTCTTCAAAGGAGGCGACATACGATTGGAGAGTTCAGAAGAGTCGTGACGTCATTGATGACATCATCAGTGACTTTTAGAGAAATAAAGAGAATTCAAAAATTAACATATAAATTTAAAATTTAAATATAAAAGCGAAAAAAAAAAAATAATATTAAAATTAATAAAATCGATTATATAAAAAACAATAAAAGTAAGAAATAAAATTGCATTAAAATTAATAAATAATATAAAATTAAATATATATAATATATATAATACATTATATATATATATATTAAACCCAACCTCATCTGTCCCACTTAGTTATAAAAGGAAATTTAGATCTTTTGCTCTATAAATCTTAAATGTCATAGCATGCACCACATTTATATATAATAGCCCTCATATATATACATTATAATATATATATTAGGTATCTACACAAAAAGTTTAAAAGTTTTTAATTTCTCTACAGTAGATATCCTTATTCTCTTATCATTATAAATTATGTCGAGTGGAAAAAATGAGGTACTAAGTTTTGAGGCATTGGAAAGAAACAAAGAATAATGTGATGAGCAAAGATTACTAAAAATTACAATCAACATTTTATAACATCTTTAAGTGTCTATATGATTATCTTTCGCACATATTTCAACATAACGTAATATAAATATATATATATATATATATAGACATTATATATAATATATACTATATATATATACTACTATTATATATATATATATATTATATATATCATATATATATATATATATATATATATATATATACGTGATATATATAATTATATTATATATATATATATATAAATATATATATATATATACTCATAAATATATATAATGATATATATATATCTATAAATATATATAACTATATATATATATATATATAATATAATATTATTACATATGTTATGTGTGTTGTGTGTGTGTTGTTGTGTGTGTGTGTTGTGTGTCGTGTGTTGTGTGTGTGTGTGTGCATGTGCTGGTCAAAAAATCTTTAGAATAAAAAAATATCAAAGGCATCCAGAAACGTTCTGTCGTACCATAGACCTTCTAAATTTGACAGAAAGAAAGCTACTTTGTTATTTGGGCTTACTATCCAAATTTTCGGTCACAATGTCAATATTGTCCTTTCTTTTTAAAAAGAATACACAATAATTATAAAAAGATTGCTTTAAAAATAACAAAAAAATAGTTCGTCACAAAAATGAACCAAAAGTTCTTCTCAAAGACACTAAAACTCTCTCTAAAATCTTCAATGAAACAAAATATAGGGAGATCGTATACAATAATGTTTACAGACTCCAATATTGACAAAAAAAATGTATTGCCCCAAAATAGTTGCATTAGCAGCTAAAGAGCAAGCTGATGTTTGCATCAAACGATGACCATAATGGACCTTACAAATTTATTTCAGGAATTTTCTTGCACTACCAGTACCAATATTGGACTACTAAAGAACACATACAGGAATTAAAAAAATGTTAGGTCACATTCTATCTAAGTCCCTTGTAAAACACATATATATCTATTCAAATTTTATATTTATAATGGGTCAAACATCTGGTCCTGATATCTCTCTTTTTATGAGATTTTATTCCATTTAAATGATACAGAGAAAAAATAATATTCTATTGGAAGAATAAAGATTTTAAAACTATAATTTTTGCAACCTTTCTTATATATATATATATATACTATATACTATTATTAATATGATATAATAGTAAATAAATAATATAAAATATATATACTATATCATATATATATATATATATAGAATATATATATAGTATTAATATTATATATAATAATTCTTCTTTCTTCTTCTTCTTCTTTATCTTCCTTATATTTTCCCAAAAATGGGAGTAAGGTGCGTGCGAGCATCGGAAAAGAAAAGCAGTAGAAAACATGGACATAAGTCGAAAATAAAGCCCACGCCTTACCGCCCCGCTCAGTACCATAATTAGTGACAACTCATCGCAGTCCAGAAAAACCACCCTACAGCTTCATGGACAGCGATGGACACTCACTATGGATAGATCTTCAATGTAAGGGTTCATCCCTGGCCAGGTGGGCCACAACCTTACCCCCTCACAATCCCCCGCCATTCACTTCCTTTATACACCTTCTTTCTCGCCGTCTACCAAAACTCACATTCTCTCCTTCAAACATTCCGTTACTGACTCAATCCATTTTTCTTCGGTCTCCCAGCCGTCGGTTCCCAACTTGTGCCATATACATCCGCTTAACCCAGAGACTATCATCCATCCTTTCCCATATGACCAAAACCATCTCAACAACTTTCATTTATTCTCTCATTTACCCCTTTCTCACACCACAATACTCTCTAATAAGTCATTCCTCATTTTATCAATTCTTCTCAACATCTAGCACACCCTAAGATTGTCCATCTGAACACATTGAACTTTAGATCTCACTACTTTATTTCCAGACCATAGTCTCACACTATACAATAACACAGTAACAACGTACCCTCATGTAAGACCCCTAACACACTCAAGACTTAGTCTTTAAGGTTTTAATTAATTGCACAGCCACCTTCCTGCATTCACAACTTTCTACTACACTCTGAGCATCGTCCGTTTCCTCTCATCCACATATAGCCCTAAATATTAAACTCAGACACTTGTCTCCAGGCTGCTTCACATCAACATTTAAACTTCACACTGAGAGTGTGTCCTCACTCACAAACCATAACCTTACTCTTACCCACGTTACTTTCAAGCCCTCCTTTTACACACCCTGCCAAATTCTCTCTACCAATCTTCTCAAACTCTCTTTCAGATTCGCCACACGAACCAAATCGATCCGCATTTAATAAAAGTAGGCACCCTCCACTTCATGTTCCATTTTCCTTTTTCCACCCCAGATTTCTGAAAAAAAACCCCAAAAAACCCCCTTTTTCCTTTGCCCCATTTTCCCCAAACCCCTTTTTTCGGGGGAATTTTTTTTTCTTTTTATTTTTATCCATAACCCCATCCATATTACAAATTGAATAACCAGGAGACATTACACATCCCTGTTCTTTACTCCGCTATTAATCCTGAAACCAATCACCATGACACCATTATTCTTAACACGCTCACCATCGTCATAAATATTGAGTCCATTTCAGAAGCCTACCACCAACACCCATTAAATCACCTAACACCTGCCATAAACCTTCACTATTACTCATTCATTACGCCTGTTGCAAATCCATAAAACTAATTACAATTTATTCTTATTCTCCCTATTTCTCAATCATTTGTTTTTAATGTAAAGATTTGATCACACATCTCTACCACTCCTAAACGCGCACCTTGTTCTCACCAATCAGTCCTTCAGTCACTCGCCCACTCTTTCGACCAAAATACCAGCAGCATACCTTCCCACAACACTTCAAACTAATTCCCCTTTAATTTCTACAATTCCCCTTTTCGCCCTTACATCTTTTTAAAAAATAAAAGGTACTAACGCTCTCTCCAAATCCTTGAACTATACCTCTATAACGCTTTATTCAACACAACTATCCAAATCCATCAATCACCTCTCTCCTCCGTTCTTTATCAGTTCACCAGTAATTTCATCATACCTGCAGATCGACCATTCTTCAACTTTTTCACTCTACCATTACCTCCTCACTTTACTAATAACCTCATCCCCAAATACCTATATTCCTGCTTGCACCATCAAACCCACACACATTCACTGATTGACCTCTTCATACTTTAATATTGTGCAGATTTTCGAAGGTTTTCCATACACTCTATACACACATTCACTATCATCAGTTACAAAAGCACCATCCCTATTCATTTATTCTAAGCAGATTCCCCTTTCTCATTCTTAACCTTTTCGCGCTTCCTTCGAAGAGCTTCCTATCCCTGTACAACCCCATTCGTTCTCTTTCCAAACTGTTCATTTACCTCTTGTTCTCTCCGTATACACCTTTAGTATTTCTTTTTTCCTCCTTAATATAATTCCAAGCATCTTTTCTTTTGAACTTCATCATTTGCTTTTGAGTACATCAACCACGCTTCTTTTTACCCTTAACCGCTTTCATCCCTCTTCATTCCACCACTCTCCTTTAACATTCTTACTTCCTCTTTTAGCACATCACATACTTCTTTTGCACTACTAACAATTGCTTCCATCATTTGCCCCAGATTTGTTCAGTTCAACTTGTTCACATTCTACCGTTTTACTAGCGAGCGCTCCTTACATACTTATCCTAGTTGTCTTGCTCACTTAACTTTCACTCTTAATTTTACCTTACTTCCTTTCGTATCACCTTCCTCTCCATGCAAGCCCCAGCTAACTTAATTTTACATCTAGAACAACATAATGCATCCATACTCCCATTCCTAAAAGCCCCTAACTGAGTTAACATTCCAAACACATACTATAACATCTCCTTCTTCACCAACACTAAAATCAATCATACTTTTCAAACGTCCACAAACTCAACCATACTTTTCACTCTAGTATACTTATGGATACTCTTGTGGGTTAAAGAAAGTATTACTTACAACACATACCCCCGTCTCTTCACAGAAATCAATCACCTTCCTACCATTCTCATTTTCTCCCGCCACCCCCAAAACCACCTTGTATACCATCCCTTTTTTGATCACCTATCCAACCATTCAGTCCCCAAAGAAGCTATCATCTGAAGCAGCCTACTTCACCCCAGTTTCCAGACATCATTAGAATTATCCAAAAAAAATCGTACTCTCTTCAACGTACCCGAATGACCATACGTCACAACCACACTTACCTGACCTTTTCAAACTGAAATTTAACCATGTAGAATTCTGGGCTCACACAATCAAAAGTTTACCATGAGCGGTGTACCCGGTCACTCATCAAAATGCAAATCCTTCTCTTCCTCTCTCATTCATTCACACAGCACACACACATTTCACAACACACCACTTCCTTTCCACCTTTTCCTTTCATCTTGTTTCAGTCACAGCGAGAAATCAAAGTTGCCCTTTCTAAATATATCCATATCTCTCCTCTCTTTTCCTCCAACATTTATTCCTCTGTGACATTCCATGTACCCCTACATTCATACAATTTCGCGAAAGATAGAAGCTCGTTTACGGCGATCACGCCTTCTCCGAGGCCTGCATAGCATTCCTGGCAAGAAATAGATGGTAGTAGGCAGCCAACCCAACTATCACTTCCACATTACGGCTCCTACGACACGCAGACATACGATGTGGCAATTCTTTCTCCCCCACAAACAAGGGATATGAGTAGAGAGATGTCTGTAAAGTGATTCTAAGATATTATTTACAATATTGATAAGTTTACTTACTGAGAATTCATCTCTTTTGTCAATTTTTGATAAAATATCCGAAGCGGCATAAATAGTAAATGGAGTAATTTTATCGCTATTATTGAATAAAATTTCTTGAAGTTCATTTATTTTATTAGTTGAGTTTTTAACTTTTAGTCTACCTATATTCCTTTCGAAGTCAGTTACATCTTTTATGCAATTTTCGTTGAAATATATTATTTATTATACTATATATATATAACCAATTATATATTATATATATAATAAATATATTATATGTATCATTATATATTATATATAATATATATATATATATTATATATTATAATATATATACATATATATATAATATATATATATAATATATATATATATATAATATATATATATAATATATATATATACTACAATAATATAATATTATATAGTATAATATATTAAATATATTTATATATATATGTAATATATATATATATATAATAATATATATTATATATATAATATTATATATATATATATAATATATATATATATATATATTTATATTCATCTATCATCATCATCATCAATCACCCACCTTCTCTCCCAACTGGGGTAAGTCGTCACATGCACTGGAACAGAAAATTAGGTAGAAGAAATGACGCAAGTCGAAAAGCCCAGCCTCCCCCCCGTCATACCCATAAGTGGAACTAGTCAAGTCAGAAAAATCACCCTAGGGCTTCACGGGACCGCGACAGACCCTCACTATGGCATCTCGTCAATGTAGGGTTCATCCCTTGGCCCAGGCCAGGTTTGCCACAACAATACCCCTCCTCACAAAACCTCGCAATCCTATCCTATTATGCGCCTTTCTTAACTCGCCTCTCCCAAACTCACATTCCACTCCTCCGCAGGCATTCCTTTACTGACTCAATCCACTTTTTTTCGATCTTCCAGCCGGTGATCCCCAGAAACCACCACTATATATCCGATTAACCACCGACTATCATCATCCTTCCATATGAGCAAATCATCTCAATCTACTCTCTTTTATTCTCTCATTTACTCCCTTCTTCACACCACACAACTCCCAAATAATAATTCCTCATTTTATCAATTTTTCTCACACCTAACACGTCCATAAGATTATCCATCTGAACATATTGTGCTTTAGATCCATAACTCTTATTGCAGACCATAGTCTCACTACTATACATTAAAACAGGCAACAACATACCCTCATGTAAGACCCTAGCACACTCAAGATTTAATCCCTTTACATCCACCAAGGATTTAATCATGCACCAGCCATCTTCCTACCATTCACAACTTTCCTACTGCCTTCTGAATCATTCCTCCCCTTTTCATCCAATAATTTCGAAATACTTAAACTCAGACACTTGTTCCAGTTTCTCACCATCCAGCATAACTTCACACCGAGGACTGTCCTCACTCATAGCCATAACCTTAATCTTATCTACGTTTTACTTTCAAACCCTTCTTTACACACCCCTGCCAATCTAATCTACCAATTCTGACTCGAGAACTCTTCAGATTCAGTCACACACAACAAATCATTCTCATATAATAGGTAGGGCCACCCCCACCTCTAATTCATCTCCATCAGTCAAACACCCTCCCCTGCCACCCCCACCTCTTAGTCCTTCATCACCCCATCCATATCAAATTGAATAACCAAGAACATAACACATCCCTTGCCTCACTTCGCTATTAATATTAAACCAATCACTTTTATTAACTCCATTAATCTTACACACGCTTCACTAATCGTCATACATACTTTTGATTCCACAGAGAGAGCCTTACCACCAACACCATATACTACTAACACCTGCTATAAAGCTCCACTATTAACATCATACGCCTGTTGCAAGTCATAAAACCTAAATTACAATTTATTCTTTGTCTCTCTCATTTCTAATCATTGTTTTCAATGTAAAGATTTGACCCAAACATCCTCTACCACTTCTAAACGCGCCCCTTTTCTTCACAATCAGTCCTTCAGTTACTCGACGCTCTCTTTCGACCAAATACCAGCATTTAACTTCCCTACATCATTCAATAAACTGAATTCCCCTATAAATTCCTACAGTCACCCCCACCTATTGTACTTTATCTCAAGCGTAACATATTACTGCTCTTTCCAATACCCTTCGAATAATATAGTAATACTCCTTTCAATACATATCTCGCGCATATGATTACGACAACTCGCAATCGACTCAAACACCGTCTCTCTGTTCTTGATCATTCACCTATTTCATCTATACCTGCAGAGGTTTGTATGCAATTGTCTAACAAAAACCGTATATACGTCACTACGATATCCGCATTAACGCTTCACTCACTCACTTGTATCTAATGACCTCATCCCCAATCACAAACCACTAATTCTTTTATTCTGACATTCCATTAACCGAACAGCATCAACCTATCTAATACCTTCTCGGCCCCAGTGGCTGGTATGATTGAGTTCTACTCGCGAAATCACACTCAACTACTCGCCTCTAGCTAATCCATTTTCTTTCTCAGTTAGAATACGTCTTAATTTAGCACTGCATCTCCTAGAAATCATATTGCTATTATTTAAGCAGCTAGTATCTTTTCCTCCATTTCTTCATATCTCGTTTATAGTCGCTTATCGCGTTTTTTCTCTATTGCCAGAAGAGATGTTTCCTATTTCCCTGTAACCTGAATCCACTTAGTTTCTATTCCGTCTCCCTTACACAAACCGGTTCTTACCACATTTTCACTTCCTTAATCGTATACTTGTAGTTTTTCGATCAATATGTTTTTTCCTTCCGTTCTTTCTACCCATATCTATGAGTTCGGAAGTAATGTAAGTTCAACATCGCTATTATGTAAACCATTCAACTCACCATGTCAGCCCTTTCACAGCTTATCAGTATTATAACATCGCGACTCTGTCTTATTAATTTTCTATACTTTCCGCTTGCATCCACCCTCTCTCTATGCTTTCCCTGAGAACCATCTTCTCGTACTACATAATATTTAATATTCCATACGCATTCAATGTCAGATTTCATGTTATTCCATACTCTTTTCACACTGTGAAAGCTAACATAACCGCTTCTTTCATTGGCTTCCCATATTTTATTCAGTTCAGAGGTTTCACATTCATGACTGATCTTTATTGCAAAGCACGCTCTTAAAATTTAACTTTCATTTTTAACCATTTTCTTCACTTATATACCTACTCATCTCTTAATTTTCTTCATCCCTATAACTATCCTTCCATTGTCAACTTTACCCTACTCAATCCAATCCCCTCACTAAACTTAATTTATGAACAGTCTTATGTATACACACCTAACAGGAGAAATCCCTATTCTCCTATAAACCACTCACTGATTACCAAATACTCTAACATCCTATTTCACTTCTATCTCTCCTTTCTTGCATCCAACGACAAGTAATAGTTATACTTAATTTCACTTTCGTAATAAATCCCATACTTCATTCACAAAGTCCACCTTACTCTGAGAGAACTTATCTAACACATTACTAGAGATTACTCTTGTGTTTAAATGAATACTATAGTATATATTACATTCATGAAGCCATTTTTGCACTATCCACATTAATAATATCAAATCATTCCTTCTCAAACCGCTTCTCAATTCTATCTCCAATCAGCCAAAGCCATCTTTATCTCTGTCTAGTTCACAATGATTTACAACTCCACCATGTATAAACAAAATGATTAATGACTTTGTCTCAGGTCTATTGTATAAAGGTAGTTTTATGCTCCGTACCTATAGTTTGTAATTGGAAACTGATTAGCCATAACAATTGGGTGATGAACTTAATAAAATATATTTATCATTAAACTTTGTATATGTTGAAAATATACTTTGAAAAGAATAAATTTGCTACTAATTATGTTTAACTAAAGTCTTAATAGGTATATAACTAATCAATTCACAAAAAGTCATCTTTCACCGCAACAACTAAGTAGCCTTGAAACTTAATAAATTTTTTCTGAAAATGTTTAAGAGAAGCAGTGGGAGATAATAATTTGGATCTACTAAAATATTGAATAAACGAAAAAGCAATATATAATAATATAAAAATACTGGATAATGTAGCAGTATATTATTAAAAAAAGTTATAAAATAAATTTAAAAAATTATATAGTTGGCAAAAAGAAAAAACTAGATAAGATGAATTAAAAACATATAATAATAATAATATAATTTAAAAGAATAATAACTAAAATAAATATATAAAATAATTAGTTAATTAATAATAATAAATAATTGAGAAGCATTTCTAATATAATAAAATTAAAAAATAAAGTAATAATAATGAATAAAAATAAATACAAAAATGAACATGATTAATAAGAGTTTAATAATAAATACAATAATATATCCAATAATAATATAAATATAATAATCTTAATCTCTATAGATTGAATAGATGAGAATAATAAAAGATTTGAGATGAGATTAATAGACATCTAAATAATATATATTTGAGAGTACTCTGATACAGATTTACCCTGCAATTTTTAATAGCAATATACAACATGATTAAATCTAATAGATAAAATGAAATAGAGTAGAATAAATTTAATAATTTCAAATAATAAATATTCAATTGGATTACTCATTATTATTTAATTTAGAATTCAATATAAGATAATTAAATATAATTGAAATAATAATATAATTAATCATAATAATAATTAATCATTAATAAATAATAATAATATAATATAATTAATAATAATTAAATAAATTTATAATCATAAAAATATAATAGAATTATAATTAATTAATATAATAATAGGTTAATAATAATTAAATAATAATAGTAAAAATTACTTATTATACTTTCATTATTATAATAATATTATTATCTACTTTATATTTATAGTACGATACCATATTAATTTAATAAAAATATTACTCTATTAATAAATGATATTTAACCAATCGCTGAATGTCCCAGTTTTGTGAGTTTGAGTAAAACTGATTATTTAAGTATAAATTAATTACTCCCACTGAAACTCGTCACAGTTTATAATACCACATAAGATCTCGAGCTTTGCAGATTAGTTGAGATAAAATATTTATGTAAAAAATTAATAAATATTAAAAGCGGCTGAAACCTCATATAACGAAGTCTTTGGGCATGAATGTCTTTTGCTGCAAACAAGACTATTATAGTATTTTAAATGTGGAAAGAGTAATCTATCAATATCAAGAGCTGCATTGTCACATTAAACGTGCAAATATTTGAGGATAAAAGGGAACTTCTCCGTGAGTCCTAATTAATACAGAAATTTTGTGTAGAAGAGAAGGCGAGAACACAACAGCTATACAACCGAACATGAGAGATTTCTATCGGTCTCTGGACATTAAATTCAAATGTTTGCTACGTCTCGCTCATACACATATCAAACGATTTTATGTGCAGCTTAATATCGGATATCCCTAAAGGGTATGAGCGTCGGCAGAGAGCGAATCGAATCCGTGGGCCATAACATATTATTTCCAAAGACAATTTCTATGCTGAACACTACATATAAATATACAATAGAGTATTAAACAATCTCATTCTCTCGTCAAACTTTTCAACTTAATTGAGTCGTCAATATCCTGAGAACCAAAGGAATAGTATTCATATACAGTTATTTGAAATTTTGGATACTCTAGAGAACCAATATCCCTAGAAGCAATACCATCTGATAGTACATATATAAAAGATAAAAACCACCAACCTTAAGTGAATTGAAAGCAAGGAATAGTTTCAAAGGATTTGAAATTTGATTTGACCCTATCCAAAGGAAGAGTGAAACCGGTTTCCCCTCACAGATAATGTAGTAATACTCCATACAAGGGCGGATGAGACCTTTGCAGTGTTGAAATAACCGAGAAGGGAAAAATTCTCGCAACCTAGCTAATTCCAACTTTTTTAGGCCACCCTAGCAATAGTCATGATATGAGGACTCCAAGATATCATTTTTTTTTGTTAAGGCGGAGAATCATCATATTATCAACAGGAGAGACGAGAGAACCATTAAAGTGAGAGAAAAGTTAGAGTGAATCTTTGAAAGAGAGATTTGAGGAAATTGAGTTTTTAAAAAGATATTGAATTTCACAATGGTTGAGACCGATCCCTCCTGGAATTCTTTCAGAATCGGGTAGATTAGGTCGTAGAGGAAACTGCAACTAAGAAGCAAAAGAGGGGAGCAGATATTACAATGATGAAAGAACAATGTGAGTGTGGGGCTTCACATACGTGAACGGTTAGATGAGCAAACTGAGATCGTTAATGAAAAAATTGAATAGAGTAGGAGATAAGACAGAACCAGAAAGAACACCACAATTAGGCCATATTAAAAAAGTCACCCCATCAACAAACAGCCGATAGGAAACAATTTTAAAGAGAAGGTTAGACAAAAAGTGAGCAATGAGGGAGAATGAAATACAATGGAGGAAAGCTTAGAAAGCAACAACTCATGCCATACCCTATAAAATGCCTTGGATATGTCAAGCGCCAACACACAAGACTCTAAAGGGCAAAATAATCGAGTAAATCCGTGAGATAATATAGTATTATGATCCTGTGAGGGCGGCTGCTTGTCTCCTAGACCTGCGAGCTTCTAAAATCTATAAAGAATGAATCGAAAGAATAAAGGTATCAGAAGAAATGAAAGTTAGGAATCGCTTCAAAGATCTTAGACGACTACAAATGAGAAATATAAAGCGATAGTTAGATTAATCAGAGTTGCTTTCTTTCTTCGTAACAGGTCGGCAATATCGAGCATCTACACTGAGGAAAGTGTTAATACGAAACTACGGAACAGATAAATGACTATGAGCGCGCGCTAACTCGATACATTCTCTCTCAAAAAACATCGGAAAGGAGTAGCCATCCGGTCTCTTGTCTTTTAAGGTTCATAGGAGGTTCAGGAGTCCTGGGTACTCCGACCAACGTATAAATCACAGGTAATGAATAGGTCAGCCTGAGAGCTAAGAAGAATAGTAGAGGAGGATTGGTGGAGTCGTCTAGGTTTGAGCTAGAAAAATACAGGAGATCAAAGAGACAAGCCTTTTCAGTTGGAGAATTAACAACAAAACTATCAAAGCAAATAAGAGGAGGAAAGGAAAATTTGCAGAAGTTGCTAGAGATGTTTTGGAAAGAGGTCAGAAAGATTTATCAGAAAGAAAACTGAGGAGATCAACTCACTTTCTTTTAGAGAACGTTCGTTTTTTCTCGTTGAATAATATCCGAGAGACGATTCCAAGTTGAATGAAAATTAGCAAGAAAAAGAATTTTTCCACTCTCGATATGCACTGTCTGTTGTCTAAATGGCGCGAGAACAAATACAATCGAACTATTTTATTTTGAGGAGAGAAAGATTTATACGATAAAGAGATGAACTTGCTCATCAATCAGCTTGATTAATTGACAGAAGATACCCTTAGGGCAGGATTAAGTTGTTGGATGAGAAAACAATAAAATTAAGTGATATAAGGTTGTGGTCAGATTTACCAATATAAGAGAAGATGGCTCATTTTTGTTAAGAAAGACTAGCGACCGAAGAATAGAACAAGAGTGTCCCAGAATTGGTTGGGACAATCAGTAATATGTGTAGGTTCCCAAATAAGTTGCTCCAGATCGTTAAAAATATTGAATCATTTGACCTTCAACTTTTCGTGGGTCACTATGACCAGCGACCAGATCCAAACCCTCAACTGTTGCGTACGATGAAATCACCTAAATAGAATACCTCATCTTGATAATAGTTATGATTAAAATATATCAATATAAATTTACTCAAATGTGTTTAGTCTTCTCTCTCTCTCTCTCTCTTCTCTCTCCTCTCTCTTCTCTCTCTCTTCTCTATCGTTATATATATACTGATATATATATATATAATATAATATATATATATATATATATATATATATATATATATATATACTATATATATATATATATATATATATATATATATATATATATATATAATATATATATATATATAATATATATAATAAAATATATATACATATATATATAATATATATATATATATATAATATATATATATATGATATATATATATATATATATATAATAATAATATATATATATTATATATATATATATATATTATATAATATAATTATATATATATATTATATATATAATATATATATTATATAAATATAAGTATATATATATATATTATAGTATATATATAATATACAAATTGAAAGGTTAAAGCCAGTACTAAGGAATTTACATACATCGTTGGAATATACTTGCAAATATTTGAAACTTATCTAAGGTCACTTCACCTAACTATATTATAACAAATTTACTACTTCAAAAGCAAAGGG
>JABUQX010109144.1:65000-67500 GCA_015478945.1 Trachelipus rathkii
TATATATATATATATATATATAAAATAACATATATATATATATATATATATATATATATTGCCATAACGGAATTGATTTTATTAACAAATAAAGAAAATAAAGATATTACGGGAAAGTAAAAATAGTCTCAGGATTTGAACTAGCCTATGTTGAACGAAGAACGATCGTCTTAACCACTTGTATTAACATTATTATTATTTGTATTGTATTATTATTATTATTATTAATAATGATAATGTGTGTGTGTATTATTAATGTGTATTATTATTAGTAGTGATAATAATGAAACAAGTGATTAGTTGTAGTATTAGTAATAGTAGTAGTAGTAGTATATATATATATATTTGTATATGTATATATATACATATATATATATATATATATATATATATATATATATATATATATATATATATATATATATATATATATATATATATATATATATATATATTTATATATATACTTTATAATGATAATGTGTGTGTGTGCGCGCATTCGTATAAGGTATATTTAAGGTTAAATGAGAAGTAAAAGTTGGTCTTTCGTCGGTTCGGAGGAGAAGTCAGAACTCACTCAAAACAAGTGTCTTGATATTAAAAAAAAAAAAAATGTTGAATTTATAATAATATGCCTGCGTAAAACTCAAGTGCTCTCCGCGATACCTTATGCAGAACAACTAATATTCTTATATGTATATATATATATATATATATATATATATATATATATATATATATATATATATATATATATATATATATATATATATATCTTTATATATATCTATATATATATATATATATATATATATATATATATATATATATATATAAATATTTATATATATGACTATTTATATATATATATATATATATATATATATATATATATATATATATATATATATATATATATATATAAAAAAAAAAAAGAAAAAAAAATATATATATATATATATATATACTCTCTGAGTGGCGTATTTCGGGGGGGGCCATGGCCCCCCCCGAAATTTTCTAGACACTAAAAATTTTTAAGTATCATATCCGTTAATAATATAAAGTGCAGAAGTTAAATTAATTTTATATAATTCGTCGCTGTCAGGAACAAATCTCGTAAGTCCATTAGTTAAAACTAAACTTGAAACCATCAGAGAAAATGCAACATTAGAATTTCAGCTGATTTTTGAAGAATGTGTAAGCGCATCTGAATCTGAACTGAGTATTGAAATTGCTGTACCAAGAATTAACAAATTCCAAAAATACAGACCCAACATTCCTACTTCCGACCCACAGACTTATTATCGCACATCCATTTTTATACCATTTTTGGATGATTTAATATCAGCATTAGGAGAGAGGTTTTTAAATTTTCCTTGCAATTTGTCATACCGAACAGGTGTAATGTGCCATATGAGAAGATAAAAGATTGTGTAATATTTTACAAGGAAGATCTCGAAAGCCCAAATGAAGATTTAGTAAAAGCAGAATGGGATTTATGGAAGTTGAAATGGCATCACAGCACAGGTCGCCCAAAAACCGCAATAGATGGACTAGTTTCTTGTTCGCAGTCACAATTTCCAAATATTTACATCTTGTTGCAAATACTGGCAATTTTACCCGTGTTTAATGCTTCAGTAGAAAGAAGCTTTTCAACATTAAGACTTCTGAAAACCTACTTGAGAAATACTATTGGAGATGAAAGACTTATTGGACTTGCCCTCCTCTACATACATCGAAATATTGAAATAAGCTTTTCAACATTAAGACTTACATCTTGTTGCAAATACTGGCAATTTTACCCGTGTTTAATGCTTCAGTAGAAAGAAGCTTTTCAACATTAAGACTTCTGAAAACCTACTTGAGAAATACTATTGGAGATGAAAGACTTATTGGACTTGCCCTCCTCTACATACATCGAAATATTGAAATAAAAATTGAAGATGTTATCTCGGACTTCGCTCACTCTCATGTCAGGCGATTAAATTTAACAATTTAGGTAAGATGATTTTAGTAATTCATATAAATTCTTCCCATTTTTTCTTAGGAATTTAATATTATATATATATATATATATATATATATATATATATAACCCTATTTATACCTATATATATATATATATATATATATACTATATATATATATATATATATATATATATATATATATATATATATATATATATGTTGGCCCCGAAAAAAATTCCTGGATACGCCACTGTATATATATATATATATATATATATATATATATATATATATATATATATATACCACCTTACCACCCATATATATATATATATATATATATCATATATATATATATATATATGTATATATATATATATATATATATATATATCTACTACTATATAAGTGAGTGTGTGTGTGTGTGTGTGTGTGTGTGTGTGAATGATATTAACAGCTGAGATAAGAATAAATTTAAAGGGCAGACTTATATAATGACCCTCTTAGGATCAGCCTTTCACAGATCCCAG
>JABUQX010109145.1:0-7500 GCA_015478945.1 Trachelipus rathkii
ATAGAGAGATGACGCCCACGCCGGAATTCGATCCAGATCTGCGAGAATAGAATCGGAAGATTAAGACGAGAGCAATTCTAGAAGAAAAGAAGGAGCAAATTGAAATGAGTTGAAGAATGAAGGGTCGAGTCATCGGCATACGAGTGAATAGAGTTAGATGTGCAGGTTGAGATTCATTAATGAAAAATAAGATAAAGTAGGAGATACAGACAGAACCTGAGGACACCACAATGACAGAAAAGAAGAAGTGCCCGTCAACACCCACAGCAGATATTGAGCGATTTTGAGAGAAAACTAGATATAAGTAAGCAAAGAGAAGGAGGAAACCAAAGGGAGGGGAGCTGGAGAGCAGTGACGCGTGCCATACCGGTAAAATGCTTGGATATGTCAGCGCCCACCACTGCAAGTTCCCAATAGTTTCTTGAGGGCGGAAACGCATAATCAGTAGAAGGAAGTATATTGCCCCAGTAGACCTCGAGTGCCGAAAGCCGTACTGGCGATCGGAAAGAAGTGAATGAGATTCGCAGATTATCTAAGAAATGAGAATGCTGAGAAGGGTTTCAAGATCTTAAGATAGAATACAAGTGAGAGCTATAGGGCGAATAGTTAGAAGGATCAGAGCGGCTTCCTTTTTTCGGAATCGTTTGGACATGTGTAGATTCCAACCACTGAGGGAAAGTGTTTTAAGTATTCAGACATAGAAGAATATGTTGAAAGGGAGGAGGGGCCACCACGGAACCAACACTCCCTCAAACACGGGGAGGAATTCCATCCGGGGCCCCCGCCTTCCTAAAACGTTCAACAGATTTCAGGAGCCCATGAACCGATCAAATGTAATCACAGGCCAAAGGCATAGGACACACTGAGAGGAGAAGGAGGAGGAGGAGGAATGCCAGAATCATCAAGGGTTGAGTTAGAAGAATAGGAGGCCGAAGAGATTGCCTTTTCAGTTGGAGAATTAGCACCAGAACCATGAACGAATAAGAAGGAGGAAAGGCTGATTTCGAAGTTGTTTTACAGATGTTTTTGGCAGAGGCCAGAAAGTTTTATCAGTAGGAGAACCAAGGAGGTTTAGCGCACTTTTCGTTTGATGAAGCCCGCTTTGCTCGTCGAAGAGTATCCCTGTCACGATTTCTAGCTGAATGAAAATTAGCGAGTAATAGGAGAACCAGATATATATTTATATATATATATATATTATATATATTATATATAGTATTATATATATATATAGTATATATATATATATATATATATATATTAATTATTTAATATATATATATTTATATAATAAGTATCATATTATATACATATATATAATATATTATATAATATATATATAGTTATACTTTATATTAGTATATATATATTATATATATATATTACTTATTAACTATACTATATATACATATATATATATATATATATATATATATATATTATATATAACTATATTCTTCAGTTGTCACCACCACTCCGGGCAGAGCCCTATTCAAGCAGGGGGTGTTTCACGCCTCAAAGTCACACTCAAAGCAAATTACGCCAGATGGCACGACGCACGCGCTTTTGTAGTGGGCGATTAATTCCCAGTAGGCAAACACGGAAGTGGAAGAGAATTTCCACAGAACAGATGTGGCTGGCAAGAAGGAAGCACCGCAGCGAACTAGCCTGAGTTACCTATCAACACAAACTCATGTGCAGATACAGCACCCTAGTTCTACAAGGGCGACGCAAAGGTGGAGGTACGCTAGTGATAGTTCCCTCGAGCACATGCCGCCGCGGTACTATAGAAAAGAGATAAAGCACCACAACATCGCGCCGCAAAGATAGAGGTCAAGTGAAGCTGAAAGTACAGAACAGCTTTTAAGCCTTTTGGCCTTTGACTCGACCTGTCCAAAAGCCGGGTGAAACCAAGAGCCCCCAGATATGAAGAGCATACTCCATACAACGGGCGGATGAGGCCGCTTATATCGCTGGAGTAACTGAGAAGAGGAAAAAATAGTCTCTCAGTCTAAAACAGAACTCCCCAGTTTCTTTGAGGCCGGCCCTAGCAACCGTTGTGAATTGTGATACGAGGTTTTTTTTGTTTATGTTAAGCTCAAGGATGTTTATATTGTCGACCGGAGAGACGAGAGGAAACGTCGAAGAAGATAGGAAAGTTGAAGGTGTCTAGAGAGGGAGATTTGTAGAAGTTAGTTTTTTAAAGAATTGAATTTCACAGAGGTTTCCAGACGACCACCCGCGAAATTGCTATCACAGATAGCGAGAAATAGAATCGGAAAGATTAAGCCGAGAGGCATATCTAGAAGTAACAAGAAGGAGCAGAATTGAAATGAGTTGAAGAATGAAGGGTGAGTCATCGGCATATGAGTGAAGAGTTAGATGTGCGGTGAGAAGATCATTAATGAAAATAAGGAATAAAGTAGGAGATAGACAGAACCCTGAAGGACACACTATTGACAGAAAAGGAAGAGAAGTCGCCCCATCACCAACAACAGCCGATATTGAGGAATTTGAAAGAAAACTAGACATAAGTCGTTGAAGAGAAGGAGGAAAACCCAAAGGAGGGGAGCTTGGAGAGCAGTGACGCGTGCCATGACGGGTCAAATGCTTTGATATGTCAGCGCCACCACGCAGTCTCCCCGTATGTCCTAAGGGCGGAAAACCATAAATGTAAGATAGGAAAGTATATATCCAGTAGACTGAACGCCGAAAGCCGACTGGCGATCGGAAAGAAGTGATGAGATTCAGATGATCTAAGAAATGAGGTTGAGAGAGTTTTCAAGATCATTTAGATAGAATTACAAGTAGAGCTATGGGCGATAGTTGGAAGGCAATCAGCGGCCTTCCTTTTTTCGGAATAGGTTGGACATGTGCGTTGCTTTCCAGCACTGAGGAAAGTGTTAGAGACATAGAGATATAGTTGAACGAGGGGCGGGGTAGCACGGAAGCACACTTCCTCAAACTCGGGGAGGAATGCCATGCCGGGCCACCCGCTTTCCTAACGCTTGTAGATTTCAGGAGCCCATGCACTCCATCAAATGTAATCATAGGCAAGGCATAGGACACCTGAGAGGAAAAGGAGGAGGATGAGGATACCAAATCGCCGGGTTGAAGTTAGAAGAAAAACAGGAGGCGCCGAAGAGATTTGGCCTTTTCAGTTGGAGAATTATCCACAGAACCATCAGATCCGAATAAGAGGAGGAATGACAGATTTTAAACAGAAGTTATTTTGGCAAGACACCAGAAAGATTTGTCAGTAGGAGACAGGAGGTTAGCGCATTTCGTTTTGATGAAAGCCCGCTTTGCTCGTCGAAGAGTATCCCTGCAAACGATTTCTAGCTGAATGAAATTAGCAAGAGTGATAGGAGAACGAGAAATTTTCCACTCCGGAACGGCACTGTCTCTAGCCTGAATGGCCAGAGAATCAAGCACGATCGAACATGGATTATGAGGATACGAAAGATTTAGTCCGAAGATGGGAATGAACCTGCTCACCCGCTCAACACGATTCAGCTCCCACCTTATTCGCAGTAAGTCGAAGCGTCACCAGAGACAACAGTCTTCCAGTTATAGTTAGCCGTAGAAGCGACGCAAGGCCCCCCACTCAGCCCGATCAAAGTGCCCGAAAAAAAGCGTAGGGCAGGATGGAGCTGTTGGAGAGAAAGTATTAAACTTTAGAGATATAGAGGTTGTGGTCAGATTTACATATAGGACGAGCGAAGGTGGTGTATTTATGAGAGAAGGACTAGTGGTGAAACATCAAGTCAAGTGTGTTCAAAGAATGATCGGGACCACGATCCGGATGGTGTGTGGGTTTCTTTATATTAGTTGCTCACAGATCGTTGCGATGCTCAATGATTCGGCCTCCTCCCACCTAAATCATATGAGAGGACCCACCATTCAGTGTTGTGTATATTGAAATCCCTTAATAGAGGAACTCAGCATTTGGATGAGAAGATATAAACAGTCTCGTGAGAAGGTAGTATAATACTATATATCATATATTATATATATATATCTTAGTATATATATAATATTATATATATACTATATATAATATAGTATATTTATATATATATAAATATTTCGTTATATATATAATTATATAATTAATAATATAATATACTAATTTTTTATATATATATATAGTATATATAATATATATGAATAGTATATATATACTATATATATACTATTATATATAATATATAATATATTATAATATATAAAATATATAATTATATATATATATTACTTAATGAGTATATATATTAATATATTATACTTATCTACGAAGAAATGGCGAAAGATGAGTTGAAGGACGAAATTAAAGCACGTGAACAAATCCTGGAATTCTTTACTAAAATAACAATAACACAGTGATCCTTTTATGCTAGCCATTTTTTATCGTAATATATGCTTACTATACGATTTTTGTGCTTTCCTACTCTGTGACTAGCTAATTTCAACCGTTTTCTTCCAACTTTTTTCTTTTACTTCCTCCTTTTATTTCTCTACTTATCCTACATTATCTTTGGATTTGTTCACATCCTCTTTTGGGCATACAATTCCAGAATAATAATCGCATTCTTTTTAAGGTCACTTCCTCTTCCTCACAGCCACAGGCAATTACTACTGCCACGCCGCACTCTCGCCCATCAATTTGATTCACTTCTTTTTTCGGGTATTATGAGACAATCGCCATTCTTCCTGACATGCCATGGTCCCATTTATACAAGTCTCGTACGTTCGATCAGCGGGATCCTCCGCTGTATTTTCATATTGTATGGACCCCTCTTTTCCTGCATTAATTTCTCTGTGCGCGCGTAAATCATCCGTTCGAACAATAGGGTTTTCAGTAAATACGGCAGGTGCCTCTTCTATATTTTCATACGGGACGTGTCTCTCTGTCTGCGTGTTAATCAATTCGCGCGCGCATGGCTCGTTAACTTGATCAGTGGTGTCTTCAGCATTCCTTGCCCCAGGGATATTTCCAATTATTAGGTCATATATAGCGTCGTCAAGAGCTAGGCCTCGGCATATCCCGTGTAATAGGGCATACAAACATCAATTTTGACTACGGGAGCTCTCTTATTGTATTGTCAATCATTAATACTTGTCTCCTTTCTCCAGTTCTTTGACTTTCTGATGTATATTTTTTGACAATACTGCAATCGCATCTCGAGTCTCTTAGTACATCGACATTGAATCCGTTAACTCAACCGTTAGCTACCAGAATTCTTGTTTTTGTATGTTTACCTTTTCACTACAGCATTTTACACATGCTACCCTGACAACAGGAATTCATTTACCACATACTAGAGTAACTTTGTTATATGCGTCCGCGCATTTCAAGACGTCTTCTGGTTTGGTACATTGATTCTCATGCGAATACTTTGCATTATGTGTACAGTTTTTATCTTGCTCCTGTGATCCGTAAGTAATTTTCGTTATTGCTGAGGCCTCTCTCTTTGGGCCATCCCTCCAATTATTATAATAATTTCGGGGTCGGTTATCCTTCCTGAGATGATTGTAATTTTTTCAATCAATTGCTCTGTGACCAATTCTTTCGCATTTGAAACATGTCATCTGACTTCTTGGTTTTAGACGATCATAGGGATCTTCACCTTCGTACTTGTCTTCTTTCTTCGAAGAATCCTCTTTATTAACTACCGTTGACAAATTCTTACTATGCGCTAAGAGAAAATTCTCTGCTTCCTGAGCTATAACATCCAATTTAACAATCTTCCTTTCCCTCAAGAAAGTTGCCAGTTCTTTAGGGAACGTATTTAAAAATTGTTCAGCAACTATTAGGCTTACAATATCATTAAATCTTTTTGACTTATCTGAACTTTCAAAACATTTGCGCTCTGCCACACAAATGCACTGCTGCACACCTTGGAATGAACATTGCCTTATGTCCGTGAACTTGTAACATAATAGTAAGGTTATTTTTCAATTTACGTAATTTTTGGAATCCCTCTTCTGTATATGGAGTCTGTCATGAGAGCTTTTCCAAGTTAACAAGGCGCTTAAATGGATGCCCAACTTCTTTTATCCCTCGTTAATATTCTGCAAACCTGCTTGAAACCTTTCTAAATAACAATCGATTTCATCCTGTTTTCGGCAAATGGCGGGAGATCTCGTACTTTTGCCCTTACATCATTATTGTTTGGTCAATTGGCATTGAGTAGTGTTTATTTGCCTGTACTTCTATTCTTTTTAATTTCCAATTCATGCTTCACCTCTGTGACGCTTTATCAATCGCTTCCCTTTTTTGCTGCCTTCTTCCGCAGCTTATCTCTCTGCAACTCTCAATTTCTTTTTTGTCTATGGCGGCTTCACAGCAGCTCTCCTCTTTGGTGAATAACATCTCTTAGCTTCTTTGCCGCTCAGATTTAATTCTTGAGCCAATCTTAGCAAAGCTTCAAATTTCATGTTTCTAAAATAGACTCAATGTAGATCGACTGTTTGACTCTCATCCTTTCTAGGGGATATCAACACTAAATTTATTCGTTGCGTAATTCCATAAGAAAAAATTTATTCCTAATGAGGATTTAATCTTTATTTTCGCAAACATTGCTCCAAAACAATGATCGTATTTGTCTTTTTTTTAAAGAGAAAAGAATAAAAAACTCTGCCGGACAGGCAACTCAATTATTTGTCACAAAAAATGGGAAGATGAGTTGAAGACGAAATAAAGCACGTGAGCTAATTCAGGAATTCTTTCTAAAAATATAATAACGGTGATCCTTTTATGCTCAGCCAAGAAATTCTTTCACAAAAATCATATCTACTCGAATACAGACAAGACATGCAAGATCAAGCAAATTTATTCCTTCATTCACGATCTATCTTGTTCTTCCGGAGTAACTACCTACTAATAACTTCAGTATTCTTCTGTCTTCATATAATGATTAAAACAACAGATTATAATAGTAGACGTTCGTTGGGGCCCCCCCCCCCTTTTTTTTTCCCCCCTTTGGAAGACAAATCCCCCGGGGTTTTTTCCAATATGAACTTAAGCTTTCATTCCAACACGCTGTTCGTAAATACTTCCCTTGATAATATTCGTAGGCTTTCTTTTATTCTTCCCGATTAGTGAAATCCTTTATCCGTATAAGGTTGTTTTTATAACTTCTAAATTCGCCAAGAATGATGTTAGACATAACTTTGAGATACGCTTGCGTCCCAATAATATTCATATCAGTAAAAATGAACTACCTTCTAGACAAAATGTCTCTCTAATTGTCACTCAATATGCTATGTGTTTCTACACATTCCACGCTGCCGATAAGCTGTTGATTTCATTTTCGGGGAAATAACCATAGTAAAGATGTTATTTTTCTATTTATGTCATTTCGGTCGTATCCCAAGATAATTTAGTGCGATAAATCGATCTTGAAAACCTTCTGTTTTTCCATGTAAAATTTTCTCAAAAAATATTATTATTCGTAAAGCCGATAAAGGTGCCGGAGTGGTTATTTTAAATTATGT
>JABUQX010109146.1:0-7500 GCA_015478945.1 Trachelipus rathkii
CTCATCAAATGGCTAAAATCCCTTAATTAAATTTCTTCTTTTGAATTCTTAGCTTTTGTAGAGTTTTTCTTGATGTTCTAAGGTTTCTTCTTTAGCTTCCTTGATTAATATATTTGCAATTGAAGATTCTAATACCTAGATGTTCCTAATTCTTCTTCAATAGCTTCCTTGTGTTGCTTGAAGTTTAATTCTGTCCTTTGCCTTTTTTCTTCTCAATTAACTTTTAACAAATACAGTTTTTGTGGCTTCAATAGCTTGTTTGAGTTTCTGCAATAGCTTATATTTGCTTGCAGTATCTCCTAATTTACTATTTTTACTTAATATTTGGCTTTCTTTAGCCTTTTTTCTATTTGCAAGCCCTTAATGTTGCCCCACCTTGATATTCTGATTTTGTCAGCAGTTTTCTTATCAATTGCAATCATTTTTTGTTTTTCTTCCCTTGTAATAGTTTTGGTTAACATTATTAACCATAGGTGAATGATCAATAGTAAGACTTTCTTTAATCCTTTTTTTTTTTTTTTTTTTCTATTTTTTATATTTTAATGGAAAAATATAACAATATATATATATATATATATATATATATATATATATATATATATATATATATATATATATATATATATATATATATATATATATATATATATATATATATATACAAGTCTCCATGTTTTTGATGATTTTTGATAATTTATGTAATTTATGTCTCTAAAAGGAGACAAAAAAAAAAGAAGAAGAAGGAAGGAAAGTTACATCATTACATCTATAAGTATTGATGCAGGTTCCATCGCTGAATACAGGAGTCTCTTCATTCCATGTCCATCATCGATTTTTTCGTTAATGAAGTCTTCGAAAGAATTTCTGCGAGGCTTCTCGCTTAGTCGCTATTAATAAGGTTCCACATTACTGACGGGTGAATTCAAACTGCTGTGAGGCTCTGGCTTCTGAGAAATTAGCAAGCACGCGCGTCTCTGAGCACTAAAGCTGGTAACAAACTACAATTCATACCAAGTAAATGACTATAATTAACTAACTATTCCAAAAATGTTTTGCTTTTTTTCCACATCACATATAGTTTTTTCCTAATGATAAGAAACTTTAACTCCAACATTGTCACAAAACGTAAGAAACGTTTGAGTAACGAGAACGATAGATGAGATACGTTCGTTCATATGACTGCTTGTTTGGAATTTCAAACGCGACAAAGTAGTTTCATGGGTCAGTATCTTTGCACGTGCTAAAGTGAATATATTTTTTTCATTTGTGACGTGCAGTGTTCTTTTCAATATGGCTTCGCGATCGTGTGTAAATAATGCTGATATATTTTGTTACATTTGCGGGAATTATGTCGTCTTAAAGCAAAGACAGAATAAACTCCCGGACAAAATTAATGTACATCTTTGGCGTATTTGGGTGTAAATTAGGCCATCAAGATAAAGCATGGACATCACATAAGTTGTGCTGAACGTGTTGTTTTTTTTTTTTTTGGTTTTTTTTACAGTTTGTCATCACCACTCACAGGGCAGAGCCCTATTCAGGGAAGGGGTGTTGCACGCTAAAATTTCATCCGCTAGCGAAAATTACCGCAGTTGAGCAGCAGAGCGCAGGCTTTAAAGTGATTGAGATTAAATTAAGCAGGAAACACAGAAGATGGGGAAGAGAATCCCACAGAACAGAGGTGGCAGGAAGAAAGGAGCACCGGAGCGAACTTAGCCTGGAGTTACCAATATCTACAGAAAACTCGTGCGCAGACACAGAACCCCTTGTGCTGCGAGGGCGTCGTAAAGGTGGTGGTACGGCCCGAGTGATAAGTTCTTGAGCACCTGCCGCTGCAGTATCTATAGAAAAGAGATAAAGTACCAACATCGTGCGCAAAAAATAGAGGGTCAGGTTGGAACTAGAAAGTCAGAACAGTTTTTTAAGCTTTTGGCTTTTTGAATCTGGATCTCTGTCCAAAACCGGATGAAACCAGAGCCCCCCAGATATGAGAACAGCACTCCACTACAAGGGCGGATGAGACCCTTGTATAGCTTTAGTAACTGAGGAAGAGGAAAAAAAATCTCGGCAGTCCTAACAGAAGCTCCTCCCAGTTTCTTTTGGAGGAGGCCCTAACAACGTTTGTGATGTGATATTTCGCAAGGACATTTTTTGTTTATGTTAAGGCCAGGATGTTTTATTGTCAACAGGAGAGACGAGAGAAACGTCGAAAGAGATAGGAAAGTTAGAAGGTCGTTTTAGAGAGGGGAGATTTGTAGAAGTTGAGTTTTTAAAGAATTGAAATTTCACAAGGTTCAGACGACCGCAATCGGAAATTCTTCCAGATCAGCGAGAATATACATCGGAGATTTAGGCGGGGGAGACGAGAGAGCAATGTCTAACAGAAGTAAAAGAGGAGCAGAAATTGAAATGAGTTGAAGATGAAGGGTCGATTTATCGGCATATGAGCATATGAGTTAGATGTGCAGGTGAGAGATCATTAATGAAAATAAGAATAAAGTAGGAGATAGGACAGAACTCTGAGAACACCACTATTAACAGAAAAAAGAAGAAGACGTCGCTCCATCAACCACAGCCGATATTGAGCAACTTGAAAGAAAGCTAGACATAAAAGTAAGCAAAGAGAAGGAGGAACCAAAGGAGGGGAGCTTCGAGAGCAGTGCGCGTGCCATACCCGGGTCATAAGCTTTGGATATGTCAAGCCCACCACGCAAGGTCTCGCCGTAGTTCCTAAGGGCGGGAAAACCATCCATACATCGGTTAAATAGGAAAGTTTATATAGCCAGTAGAACTCGAACGCCGAAAGCCGTACGGGCGATCGGAAAGAAGAGAATGAGATTTCCAGATTAAGAGTTGCCTACGGAATGAGTTTCCAGTTGATCTAAGAAGTGAGAGTTATGAAGGGTTTCAAAGATTTAGATAGAATACAGGTGAGAACTATAGGGCCGATAGTTAGAGGGATCAGAGCGACTTCCTTTTTTTGGAATAGGTTTGACATGTGGTGCTTCCAACACTGAGGGAAGTGTTAGTATTGGCATAGAGAATAATAAGTTGAACGAGGGGAGGAGGGGATTAGCTCGGAAGCACACTCCTCAACTCGGGAGGAATGCCATCCGACCCCCACTTCCTAAACGTATTCATAGATTTCAGGAGCCCATGAATCCGATCAAATGTAATCACAAGGGCAAAGATAGGAACACCTGAGAGGCAGAGGGGTGGAATAGAGGAATGTCGAATCGCCAGGGTGAGTTAAAGGAAAATAGGAGGCCGAAGAGATTGGCCTTTTCAGTTGGGATGTTGACGAGAACAGAACCATCAGATCAATTAAGAGGAGGAAAGGCAGATTTACAGAAGTTGTTACAGATATGTTTTTGGGCAAGAGGCCAGAAAGATTTGTCAGTAAGATAACCAAGGAGGTTAGCGACTTTCGTTTGAATGAGCCAGCTTTGCTCGTCGAGAAGTATCTCCTGCAAAACGATTTTCTAGCTGAATGAAAATTAGCGAGAGTGATTAGAGAATAGAATTTTTCAGCTCCCGATAAGACAAACTGTCTCTAGCCTGAATGGGCAGAGAACAGGCACGAATTCGAACCATGGACTAATGAGAAGAGAAAGATTTAGTCGAAGAAGAAATGAACCTGCTCATTCCGTCAATTACAGCTCCACCTTATCGGCAGAAGCCGAAGCGTCATGAGTCAAAGCCGTCCATTCCAATTATAGTTCAGCGAGAAGCGGACGCAAGGCCTTCCAAATCAGACGATCAAGTTCCAAAAAAAATGCCATAGGAAGGATGGGAGCTGTTGGAGAGAAAGTATTAAAGTTAAGAGATATAAGGTTTTTGTGGTCAGATTACCAATAGGGGAGAAGGTGGTGTATTTATAGGAGGAAGGACAGTGGTGAAACTAAGGTCCAAGTGTGTTCAAGAATTGGTTGGGACGAACCGGGAATGTGTGTAGGTTTTTTGATTAGTTGCTCCAGACCGTTGAGAATACTGAATGTATTCGCCTCCTCCCCACCTAAATCAGTATGAGAGGATCCCAACCATTTCAGTGTTGTGCAGGGTTGGCGGAGTCGGAGCTCGGAGTCCGCGGAGTCCGGGGAGGTCGGTAGTTTTGAAGAGGGTGGAGTCGGAGTCGGTAATTTTGAGAGGGTGGAGGTCCGGAGTCCCGGAGTCCGGAGCTCCGGAGTCCGGAGTCGGTATTTTCAAGAGGTCGGAGTCGGAGGTCGGTAACTTTCAAGATAGGTGGTTTGGAGTCCGGAAAATTTTTAAAGCTGACAAAGGTTATCAAATTGTGAACTCTGTGATGACTTCAATCATTCATGCAGAGTTTATTGACTTTTCGAACTTCCACATCAAAATGCAATGCAAACTTCGAAGATTTTTAACCATCAACCTTATGTTTCAATTTGGATTTTATTATATATTCAACCTTCAACCTTATTAACCTCTATATTTAGATGCTGAAGGGAATAAAAAGACTCATGACGAAGAGACATTTCTCTCCATTGCAGTGATATTATACAGCTGTTGTTTATATTGATCCAATCTACAGGGTAAGCTTAACTGAAGAACAACAACAAAAAGCTAAAACTCTGCACTTTGCAAATGTGGCCATTTTTGAATTAAAGGGTTGCAGGAAGTTCAAGAAGAAAAGGATGCATCTAAACATATTGTAAGTAATGAAACTACTACTATCTTCCGTTATACTTCTCAAGTCATCTCAGAAGTTAGAGATAGTATGAAAAGGCTTCTAGATATTGAAGAGCTTAGTCGAAAAGCGTCGATTGGTTAAAGAAAAATGTCAAGGTCCTTCCTAATCCTTGTAACACAATATTCCATAACTTTAAATAAATTTTTTTTTTGGCTGCACTGGAAAGAAGTTGAAAAAATTGATGTAACTTCGAAGAGTATCAAGACTTTGTACAAGAAGCTGAAATTGCTGTTACTGCTCTACCCTCCAACGCCAGGTTAGCGTTGAAACGGCTTTTTCTGCTATTTCGCCTTATAAATCAGAACCAAAGAGGAAAAATGAAGGAGGACCTGGCAGATGCTATTCTATTTTTAAGAACTAATCATTCAATGAGTAGATGATATTAGATGTAAGTTCATGTAACTAAGTAATGTAGTAGTTTTATATATTATAGATATATATATTATATATATTTATAATATATATATATATAATATATATATTATATATATATATTATATATATATATAATTATATATATATATTATTATATATATAAATATATATTATTTTATATATATATATATATATCTATATATATATATATATATATATATATATATTATATATATATTATTATATAATATATATATATATATATTTAATATATATATATATATATATAAGGCCGTAGACCCCTTCCCTAAATTATTTAAGTTATCAAAATTTTTGATGGCTTAAGTCTCTTAATTATAATTTTTAATAATAATAAAAATAATAGTTAATCAAAGCAAATTAAGAGTATATATTTTATTAATAGAAATGAGGAAACATATTTGTAGGTGGTGAAGATTTCTTAGTTTAAGTGGCTGTTGTTCCATGTATCCATATAATTTAGATATTATATATATATATATATATATTATATATACTATATATATATATATATATATTTACGTATATATATATGATATATATATATATATAACTATATATATATATATATTATTATATATATATTATTTATATATATAGTATATATAATATATATAAGTATAATATATAATATAAATATGAATATATTTATACAGATAAATTTATTTATTTTATATATATATATATATATATATATATTTAGATCAGGGTGCTTTAAATGTAAGTTTCTAAGTTTGCGATGATACCAAGTGGCTTACTTTAGTAAGGAATATTGAATGGATATAAAAGATTTAAATATGATCTGATAAACTTCTTAGGTCGGGCCAGATAAGTGAAAATGAATTTTAATAGTAAAAAGTGTAAGGTTCTTCATTTAAGTAACTCAAATAAAAGATTTAACTACGATATGAATGGAGATTGTCTTGAGTCTGTGAACCAAAAAAAAGATTTAGATATGAGTATAAGCAGCAATCTGAAAGTAGCTATCAGTGTTTGGAAGCAAGGAATAAAGTTAATAAGATGTTTTACAAAACTAACAAAGTTATAAGTAGCTGCATAATAGCTATTATAGGTCAGTATTAGAGTATTGCGCACAGGTTTGGGCCCCATATTTAAGAAAAGACCTAGGTATGCTGGAGAGAGTGTAACATAGTGCAACAAGTATGATTCTTGCTTTTGAGGTAAGGGCTATGCAGGGAGAAGGCTGAAGGGAGTTGGGAATGTTTTCTGTTGAAAGGCGATTTCTCAGAGGGAACATGATAAGAGTCTATAAAATATTTACCACAAACAGTTTTTCTAGGGACACAATAAGAAATGTAGGAAGACGTGTAACCTTGATTCATTCTTTAATAGTGTTTAAAATTTTTTGAATGGGTTTTCCGCAGGGAGGTTTGTTGAGTGGTGGACTCACTTGCAACATTCAAAGAAGGATTGATAGGTAATATGGATTGTTTGGTAATGATATAATAATTTATGAGGTTTCCACGGGTGGATTTAGGTTTTGAGGTAGTTTTTAAGGTAAAACTGCATATTGTAACTACCAGTATCACAATAAACTTATTAAAAGCTTGTATTGTGGTTTGCATCGAACCTTAGCTAAAGGATTTTTGGATTTTGGTAAAGTAGTTGGCGTATCATATTATATTGACCTTTGATCAGGAAAATTGAACAGGCCTTAGGGTTGTTGGGTGTAGGTTTGTGTTTGTCGCATGGCATGTATTTGATAAATATTTAGTTGACTGGGACAGTCTCGATAGGTCCATGTGGCCTCTAACTGGTTCTTTGTTTCCTTATCTCTATCTGAGGTAATACTACGAACTTTGATATAAATATTGACTTTCTGACTGGACAACGATATGATGGTGTAAAAGCAATGAAGAAATGTTTTAGAGGTGTTTAAGCTGTCGAAAATATCCAGAGGAGTTAGATGTTCATTACTGTTCACATTCATGTGAAGTACAACTAATTAAAAACTTTATGGCACATCGAATGCAACTATATGCTATTTTAGATTGCCAAGGCCAACTACTATTTTAAAAGAAAAAAAAAGAAAAGATTTTCCCAGACACAAAATGGACAAAGCTCTCACGAATGGGCGAAACAAGGTAGGTGGAAAATTTCGATGGATTTTTACGACCTAATGAAATTTTTAAAGCATTGTTGAAGCTTAAGAGGAGCTTCAATGGATCGAGATATTTTTATTAACCTTTTATAAAAAACTTAGATCTTTTCAAGTCTGTAGCAAAGCAAATTTGTTTAAGTTTATTTTATTTTATTTCTTTAATCTTTATTCTCAATACACATCTTTTCATTATGTACTACATTGCAATTTCCATAATTAGTGACAGCAACTGCTCTAATCATATTGGGAAATG
>JABUQX010109146.1:12500-15000 GCA_015478945.1 Trachelipus rathkii
TATATATATATTATATAAAATTATCATAAGAACTTACCATCGGGTTTTATTAAGGGTCAATTTCAGTTTTCCTTGCTTTTTTGGACTGAAGTGAATTTCCAAATATTTTCAATTGCTGACTTCTGTGCTGGGAGATCTCGATGAATTGACAGTTAAGCAAGACCTTAATGCGATCTCTCCAACCTATTCCGGTAAATACGTTTTCAGACGCCTTAATGTCGAAAAGGTTCTTTCTACTTTTGCGGTGGATACAGGCAATACTGCCAAGAATAGTCAGGAGAGTAGCAATGTTAGGAAACCCCCTCTTTCACAATTAGCCAAAGCACCGATCGCAATTTTTTTGTTTTTTCCATTTTTTATCCAGCATTTACGCTGCTAGATACACCACTCTCTTTTAGTGTATCCTCGTGAGGGGTCTGGAAGGTCGTCTTTTTATAAAAGAGGATGCTTTTTTTCAATATACTTATAAGGTACATTTGTCCCTTTTTGGGGTAACATATACTGAAGTGAAAATTGATAGTGGGTTTCATGCGACAGATAATGGATCAGTCAAGCGAAGAATCAGTATCATTCAATAAACGAATAAAAAATGGAGATTGCGGTAATAATGGTTCGGGATCTTGATGTAGCATTAACAACGATGTTTCTGGAACTTCGTAGTTCTCGGAATTGTTACTTCAATACCTAAGCTGTCGCATACATTTTTAGCTTGTGTAATTATGGTTTTAAACTCTGTGTCTGCATTTTGTCTATCTTTTTTCGAGAAGTTGAATAATGTCTTTCACTAAGTTTATTGCACTGACAATGTCCAAATGGACACTCTGTAACTGTTTAGACAAGGTGTAGGTTATTCCAAGAAATTTACTTAAAAGGTATAATGTTATTATAAAATTCTAATTCCTGATTGAATTTAACAGCGGAAGTAGCTTTCTGTGATTAATTCACCAGGTATACTTTTAATTTCTTCCATGACGCAGTAATTGGGTTCAAGGTCCTCTTTTAAAAAGGAAACTGCTTCATGCAGTTCACCACCATCTGGTATCGCACATCTTTTTGATCCTCTTGTTAATTTTGGTTACTAGAACTTCGTTTATATTTTATCTTCCAGAAGTTTTGGTGCGCTTCGGACTCGCAATCGCAAAAGTGATAATTTCAGAGATGAATCCTAGACGGGTTTCGAATTGCCTGATTTTAGAAGTCTCAGAGACATAAGATTTAAACAATGTGCTACAAAATGTGTGTATAGAGCTTGATATTACGACTATTAGGAAAATAATTTCATTAAATTAAATTCTTTAATACTTAAATGGTTTTCAATATCCATTGAAATTTTATACTTTACATACTTTTTAAACTTCACGGAAACATAAATATAAAAATAATTAAATTTAGAAATTTTAAATAGAAAAAAAAAGCCTTAAAGGCAGTTCTTGCTGCATAATAGAATAAGCGGAATACCAACTTTACATCTACTCTTTTTTTATTGTGGTTGCCTGATTTAATAAAGTACCTATATATATATATATTATAATAATATAAATATAATATATTATATATATATATATATATATATATATATATATATAATATATTATATATTATATATATAATATATATATATAGAGAGAGGAGAGAGAGAGAGAGAGAGAAAACGAGTAGCAAAAAGTTGCTGGAGTCGCTACTGGATATATATATTATATATATATATATATATATATATTAATATATTAGTATATATTATATCTATATATATTAATATATATATATTAATTTTATATCTATATTATATATAGTGTGGGTATAAATGCCAAGGCACTTAGAATTGGGGCAATGCCCTGGGCATTTATCGTTGGGGCATCTTGTCCAATTTGGGCATTTTAGAGGGCATTTATATTTTTTATTATATATTTTATATATATATATATATTATATATATATATATATATTATATATTATCTTATTATATATATATAGTATATATGAATTTATATTATAATATGATATATATACTATTAGGGATGGACGGATACGTGAATTAGCCCGGATACGATTCCGGCTGGGGAAGTTACCCGGATATCGGCCGGGATTATCGGATGTGGAATTAGCCGGAATCGGATATCCGGCAGTACCTGTTATATAGCGTCGGGCGGGGTGACTTAAATAAAAAAAAAAAAATTTTTTTTGCATCGTGGGGTAGTACTACAAGTTTAATTTAGATTATCTTTAATTCTAAAGTTTTTATATTTTTTAACAATATAATAAATTAGTGTAAAATGTCCTTAAATAGAATTTCACATTGGAAATGCGAGTTTTTTTTTTAACTTTGTTTTAAATGAAAAGTTATGGCCAGTTTTTAAATGTATATATTTTTTCAGTGTATACGTTGAGTATGGTTAGCTTTAAATTGGCAAACTAAATTTTTGTTCCAAACAGTGCATAATGGTTAAAAATCGCTGGGCCTAAATTGGCCCGATTCATCCCCCCCATAAATTGGATTGAT
>JABUQX010109146.1:20000-22500 GCA_015478945.1 Trachelipus rathkii
AGTGAGACTATGTCTGGAATAAGAGGTATAGATCTAAAGTACAATGTGTGTTCAGATGGACGATCTTAGGGGGAGTGGTTTAGGTGTGAGAGATGATAAAATTGAGGAATGAATCGGCATTAAAGACGTGTGTGGTGTGAAGGAAAGGGGGTAAATGAGAATAAATAAAAGTATGTTGCAGATGGTTTGGTCATGTGGAAAGGGATGGATGATAGTCAGTCGGTTAAGCGGATGTAAATTGGTGAGTGTGTTGGGAATCTGGGAGGCCGAAGAACAAAAGTGATTTGAGTTAGTAAAGGAATGCCTGGGGGAAAGAAATGTGAGGTTTGGCAGAGGCGTGAAGAAAGGTTCATAATAGGAGTGAATGAGGGGGTGGTTTGGTGAGAGGGTATGGTTGTGGGCCCACTGAGCCGAAGGGGGATGAACCCTAACAACAACGAGATGTCATAGGTGAGGTCCCGATCGTGGGTCCCGTGAAGCTCTAAGGGTGGATTTTCTGACTGGCAAATCGTTTTTCTCACTCAAAGTATATAAGGAAGTGGCAAGCGCTGCGCTTTCTTTTCGACTTTGCGTCATATTCTTATTTTTCTATCTTCCGTGGCATGTTCGCATCCTAAGCCCAGTCTTGGGAAAGACGAAGTGGGTGATGATATATATATATTATAGTATAGTATATATAGTATATATATATATATATATATATATATACTTATTTATATAGTATATATATTATATATTATATATCATTATATATATATATTATATGTATATATATATATATATATAGAGAAAATTAAAAATATTCTTTGAAATATTTTTTTTTTCAAACTACTGTCGTATCCATCCTTTAACTGGATAATATTATAATGGCCCAGTGTTTTTGGGCAGGCATTTATGAAATGGGCAAATGCCTGGAAAAATGCCCATTTTATAAATGCCTGCCCACTGGGCATTTGCCCAGCGTACATCACTACCCACAACCAACCTCAATCACAAAACTACGTTATTTACTCCTATCATGTATAATTCTTTTCATTTCAGTATATAGATAATATATATATATATTATAATATATATATATATATATATATATATTAAATATATATAACGCTGAGCTCAAATAATCAAGGTATTTGCTCACAAACTACAAACCCCTGCCAAACGTCAAATAGTCGTTGGTTTCGTTGCCGGATGTATTGGCTACAGTTTGCTTATTATTACCAACACTTACTATATATCGGTAGTAGATATATTTTCGCGTGTCCACACAAAAAAAATTAAAATATATACTTAGAAAATTCACGGTATTAGGTACGGAAATATTTGAAATGGCTGACACAACCCACACGGTGAGCGCCAGCCATTGCTGCTGGTCATAATCGGCATAGGTATATCTATCCGATTCTCTTAGCTTATTGCACTATCTTCATAATTGGGGTGTGACTATATTTTTAGAAATCAGTTGACTGTACTCACTTGACTTTAAAATCTTGTACGATTATTAAAATATCATCGCTCGCTGTGAAATTCGTTAATGGCAAATACCACAAAGTACGTAACAGTACATTTTTTTTTATAACCAGTTTTATAATATATAACCATTTAAAAATAAACAACTTAAATTGGCTACAAACAAATGTCAAAATTAAAATTAATGTACGTCTTTTATAATTAAAATTCAATTAAGTTTTCAAAATTTTTGGTGTGAAAAGTTTATACAAAATTGTTTTTGGGAGTCGAAAGAGTCGGGTTTTTTTTATCGACTCCCGACTCCCAAACTTTTTGGGGAAGAATCGCTCCCGACTCCGACTCCAACTCTACTATCTTGAAAGCTACCGACCCCGACTCCGACTCCCACTCCTTTACACTTTTTACTATTAAATTTAATTGCCAATTATCTGCCCACCAGAAGTTTATCAAGAATCATTTTTGAATCTTTATGCAAAAAATGAACCCGGGGTGAAGTGGGCCACTTTAGGTAAATCAGCTGGCAAAACCTTAGAAACCTTACATTTAAGTTCCTTGTCTAAATATTTTATATAGATATATGAGGAACAATAGTGGGGCCCCAGCACTGAACCCTGTGGGACTTAACACTCTTCACTATTTCCCATAATGACTTATTCCCCTTTAGTTGTACACACTGTTTTCTAATTCGCAACCACACTCTTTAATCCAACATGTACCACTCCACCTATACCACATTGGAAATTACTTTTTCATCAGCCTTATGTGGGGAACCTTCAAAGCTTTTCTAAAAGTCTAATATAACAATATCACTGATCTCCGCTCGGTCAATTGCAGTCAGTAATGTTTTCCATAAATTGTCCGTAAAAGGTTTGGTCTGACATGCTTACGGGTATCTGGGAAACGCGTGCTGGGAGTCATGACAATACTTGTTATCTTCTAAATATTTCTCTATATGAACCTTTTAGTAACTTTTTCTAAGAACCTTTACAACAGAGACTGTTAAGCTAATGGCCTACTAATGTTCCCAAAT
>JABUQX010109146.1:27500-44227 GCA_015478945.1 Trachelipus rathkii
TTGCCTGTTTTTCTTATGATCACATAGTGCCTAAAATTTTATAAATAAATGATTAAAAAATCACAAGGGGAGCATTCTAAAAGAATAGCTTAAAAATTTTTAGTAAGGAAATTTTTTGTATGCAATTATTTTACAATCAATTACATGCTGTTCAGATGTTTTGTGTCCCGACTTCGCAGTCCTGGGTATTAATTTTCTTTTTTTCAAACTATATAGTATTTATTCTCTAATAACTTCGCACAACATTTAGTAAAATAATGCACAAATTTAATAATAAAAAAAAAATTATTTATTCTGAATAATATTTATACCAGTTTTAAAAATTAGTTTTGTTTTTCATCCTTTCTTACTAATGCAAAGATTAACATGTTCATTTAACTTTTTTACAGTATGCAGTTTGGGAACCACTGGCCTAGATTCTTTTACGTTAGTTGTTTAAATTCATTCCTAGTTATAAATTAATTTGGCTATATAAGTATTTTAAAAATTTAAAAATTAATTAATTAGGTTATTTTAAAAGTTTAAAAATTAATTAATTAGGCCATATAGGTATGTACTTTAAAGTTTTCAAATTCTTTTAACCTTCAAGATTTTTTTCTTCTTTTTCTTCAACTTTCAGTTATATTTCAATCTGAATTTTCTAGTTAAAAAAATAAAAAATAAAAAGTTGGTTGATGTCAAAACATAGTCAGCTGCAACTAGAAGTTTTGAGTTTATATAAAAAATGTTTAAGAGCTTCTTGTAACAAACCCACGATCAATGAAAATGTTAAACAGGAATTCAGGAAAAATTCCGTCATTCCAAAATCTGAGATTTTGAGAATAGAGCATTTACTAAGACAAGGTTCACGGAAAATGAAAATGATTAGCAGTCCATTTGTAACTAGCATTGGGAGGTTTACTAAAAATTAATAATTCTTATATCTTGATAATGAGTAAAACAGTATATGTAAGAAATCTTGGTTGTATGAAATACAAAGAAGCATGGGAGATACAAAAGTCTTTAGCCAAAGAAATATACAATAATGTTGTTGCAAAAAAGATTCCAAATCACAAATTATTAATTGTAGAACATTTTCCAGGTAAGTTACTTTAACAGTCAATTATTTTCATAAAAAAATAATTATTAGTTTAATTCTTTTACTTTATAATTTATACTACTCATTCATTTTATAGAGGTATTATTATTATTATTATTATTATTATTATTATTATTATTATTATTATTATTATTATTATTATTATTATTATTATTATTATTATTATTATTATTATTATTATTACTACTACTATTATTATTATTATTTTGCTTGTGAAATGATGTACAATTTTTCTAATCAAGCCATATTAAATTTCCTATTGTGAAAGAAAGATAGAGCATTCTCTCTTCTGACAGATTAAGAAGATAAAATTTTGCCATTTTACGTAATGTATTTAAACATATATGAGTTATAAAGGATGTGTGAATTTTGAAGACAAGCATTCTGTGTAATAATTTTGTAAGGAACACTTTAAGTTTTTTTGTAATCAAGAAAAATAAATTAAACTTTAAATCTTTTAAAATATTATGAATTTTTTAGGAAAAAATATGTAATAGTTTATTTTGTAAGTGGTTAATTACATAATACTAAAAATTAATTTTTAATTGTGATTTTAGAAATATGTAAAATAGGGTAATAGCCTATTTTTCTTATTGTCTAATATGAGATAGTTTTGTTACACTAGGAAATAAGACATGGTGTGAACTTTGTTATTAAATTAATAATAATAATAATAATAAAAAAAATTAATTTATTTTGGGAATCCTGGGACAGCTTATATAAGAAATGCTGTGAGTGACTGACCATTAGGAAAGGTATATTTTGAACAGAGTAGGAAGAATATACCAATTAAGAATTTTTCATAGAAACTCTAATAATTACTTTTTATTTTAGTAGCTGTATTATTTATATATATTGTCCTTTTTTTTAGTGTACACAACAGGCATCAGAGCAGAAGATTATGACAAGAAATATGAGGAGAAACTAAAGGCTCTTGGAGCAGAATTTTATAGAACAAACAGAGGAGGTTTGATAACTTTTCACGGACCTGGACAATTGACATTATATCCTATACTACACCTTAAATCATTTGGAAAAGGAATTAGATGGTAGGAAATATTTTTGGAGTTTACGTGTTTCTATGCTTTTACTTCTAAACTGTTCTTTTGTTTTAAATGATTTAAATTATGAATGAGCCATGCCATTATTTATTATTATTTTTTGGCATTAATTAAAGCCATCATTTTTGTAGTATTCACTCGTTTGACCCACTTTACTTTTGAATTATTTGCTGTTATATTCCTACTATTGATAATTACTTTTGGAGTTCTTTAGTGAGAGTGAAAGGTATGATATCCCTTTGGTGTAGTGACAGATTTCTGTTAATTGATTTTAAAATTTAGGACAGGAGAAAGAAAGTTCTAAGGAATTCTTATATATATTTTTTTTTCTTCAAATAAGGTACGTTTCTGCTTTAGAAAGAACTATAATTAAATGCTTACATCATTTCTCTATCAATTCTCAGACTTCTCAGGATACAGGAATTTGGATAGGAAATGACAAGATATGTGCTATCGGTAAGTGTTAAAAACAATTTGAACTTAAGAATATGATTATTGCTTATTTGTTTATTTTTTCTTTCTTTCTTTTTGTTCCAATGTTAGGGGAAATTCCAATTAGTTTTTTTTTATCTCAAGCCTTAATTAATACATTTGTATTTTGGAATTTAATGTGATTGTAGTTGACAAGGTTATTTAAGAAGTTCAAACCTTCAGATTTTAATGCTCTAACAGTGACGAAAGTTAAATAACTACTACTTATTAAAGTATAACAAGAATTTTATAAATTACTGTATCCTATTCAAGTAGTACAAAAAATATAAATTATTATTTATTCAAGTATTTAAGAGCGCTTGCAAGTTATTGTTTGAAGCCGAAATTTTGTGGAAATTTGATCCAAAATAATTAAAGAGTCCAAAATTTTGGGAAACTTGATTCGGAAATAATTTGTGTGGTAACTTTGATGAATGACTTATTATCGGTTACTAAAGATCACATAATTTTTAAATTAAAAGAGTCCAGCAAAATATCTTCGTAGGTTTGAAAGGGTAACTGTCATCAATATATTTTGCCGTGAAAAAAGAAAAAACGAAAATCAAATTAAAATTAGAGTTGTTACGCAATACAGGATACTTTCTCTTTTCTTATCTTTTTAAAATGAACGTTAGACAGGTCTGAAATTGGCTCTTTCAAGTAAGGGAAAAAAAGATGGTGTAAGCAGTATTTTAACCTTATCTACTTCTGTGTAACACCCAAAAGATTTTACTTGAAATTTCTCACTCCTTGAAAATCTCCACCTAGCTTATGTATATATATATCTAATCACAAATATACAAGACCTCATGAACGACATACGCCAAAAATACCAATTACTGCTACAATATACAGCTATAAGTATAAATTAGGAAATGCTTATGCTAATAAATTATAACTATAAATTATAAATTGCTTCCAATTATGACCCTTTATTCTAATCAACTTATTTTCTAAGTTAGTATGTATTCTTCAAAAATTTGTAATAGGGTGGGTGGTCTTTTTCAACTTAAGCGTCATGTTCTTCAAATACTCCTATTCATCGTTTGGTAATCTATCGCTACGCTCCCTCACCCCTTCAATTCTGGGACTATGAGGAGAGAATACATCAAAATAATAATATAAAAAATAATAAATAAATAATAATACAAAAAAAAAAAGGAAAATACAAAATTGTATGAAGATAGTATAATAACCCCACAGGAATAAAACAAGTGAAATTAATAAAACCTAAACTAAGGCAATATTCTGAGAGAACAATGGCGCCCTCCTCATTCAGTTCGTGAAAGTTTGTCTTATCGAACCCGAAGAGAGGGAGGCGAGTATGTCGCCCGAAAGTCCACGATGCATTATTTGTTTATATAAATTTTCTTGTATTAATTTCTGGGAAGTTTTTATTTATATCATATATATTACTTTAACTACATACCAATATTATATCTTATAATATCAAATATATTATATATATACTACTAGATATATATCTAATATATATATATATTATAGCTACTCATATAATATACTATCATAGCAATAGGTAGCGTCTATACAACATAATAAGTATACTAATATATATAATATATATACTATATAATACTATATAATATAGTATATACTACGTACGATATATAACATGACAGCATTAATTAATACCTCATATATATATATAATATGATTTGAATACGGTGCGTCTTTCTCTTTTGCGTCATATTCTTCACAACACCTAACACTCCTCGCAGGCCAACAATATCGACCACCACATCTTATCCACATATCATACTCACATGAATTAACTTCCTCCCGACGCAATTAAATCTCAGTTTTCGAAGATCTCGACTATTGTAATCCCTATATGTGGAAGAAAAAACTGCCCACTCGTATGTCCTGCGTGTGGTAGAGGCGACTAAGGGGCCGTGTATTGTGCTTGGCTGCCACTAATCACCTATTCTGCTAGGAATGCCGAGCATGCCTCGGAGATGGCGTGACGCGTAAACGAGCCTTCTAATTTTCGCGAACAAATGTATGAATCGTATGGGTACATGGAATGTTCAGAGAAGAATAAATGTTGAGAGAAGAGGAGGAGATGGATGTATATCGAAAGCGCAAAATATGATTTTGCTGCGTGTGACTGAAAACAAAGATGAAGGAAAAAGGAAATATCAAGAATGTGTGGTGTGGAATGTGTGCGTGCTGGTGTGGAAGAGAAGAGAGAGGGAGAGAAGGAGTTGCAATTTTGATGAGTCACCTGTGGTAAAGCTATGGGAGACTTTGTGTGTGTGAGTCCTTAGAATTCTATTGGTTAAATTTAAGTTTGAAAAGTCAAAGGTATGTGTTGTTTGTGACGTATGGTCCATCTGAGGGAAACGTTGAAGACAGTACGATTTTTTGGATACATCTGAATGATGTTCTGGTAGGGGTGAGTAGGAGCTTCAGATGATAGTGCTTGGGGGACTGATGGTTGATAGGTGATCAAAAAGGATGGTAAAATAACAGGTGGTTTTGGGGTGGCGGGAGAAAAAATGAGAATGGTAGGAAGGTGATTGATTCTGTGAAGAGAGCGGTATGTGTGTAGTAATACTTTTCTTAAACACAAGAGTAGCCATAAGTATACTAGAGGTTGGTGTAGGGTAGAGATGGTATCGAAGTGAAAGTTATGATTTATTTGGTGTTGGCTGCAGAGGAGATGGTTGAGTATGTGTTGATGTTAAATCAGTGAGGGGGTTAAGGAATGGAATTATCGGATCATTAACTGTTGTTCTATGTAAAATAAGTTAGTGGGGGTTGGATGGAGAGGAAGGGAAGGTGATAGGTAAAATTAAGAGTGAGAGTTAAGTGAGGCAAGACAAAAGGATAAGTATGTAAGAGCGCTCGCTAGTAAAATGGTTGAATGTAAACAAGTTGATACTGAACAAATCTAGGCACGAAGAAGGAAGCATTGTTAGTAGTGCAAAGGAAGTGTGTGGATGGCTAAATTAGGAAGTAAAAATCGTTAACAGCGAATGGTGGAATGAAGAGGGATGAAAGCGGTTTAAAGTAAAATAAAAAAGCGTGGTTGAAGTACTAAAAGCAAATGATGAAGTTTCAAAAGAAAGATGGCTGGAATTAATATAAGGAGGAAAAAAGAATACTAAAAGTGCATACGTAGAGAAAACGAAGAGGGTAATGAACCGTTTGGAGGAGATGAATGAGGAACATACAAGGGAAATAGGAAGCTCCTCTGGAAGGAAGCGCGAAAGTAAAATGAGAATAAGGGGAATCGCTTAGAGAATAATGAATAGGGAATGGTGCTTCTTGTAACTGATGAAATGATGTGAGCGGAGTGTGGAAAGAACACTTCGAAAATCTTTGCACAATTTAACAGTAATGTGAGGTGTTAGTGAATGTAATACACTGTTATTCTGAGGTGCAAGACAGGTAATAATGTATTTGGGGAATGTAGGTTATTAGTAAGAGGACGGTAAGGGTAAGGGTGGAGAAAGTTGAAGAATGGTATAAGTCTGTCAGTGTATAGAAGAAAATTAACTAGTGAAATGAGTCAAGAGCGGAGGCGCAGAATGGTGATGATGGGATGTTTGAAGTGGTGTATATTAGAAGCGTTGATGAGAGGGGTAAGTTCAATGGGGATTTGAGGAGACGCGGGGGAAGGAGTAGAGCCGTTGGTGCCCTGGCGGGGGAGCGTATATATGTGTGTTGGAGAGTTCAGGACCGGTTTTGAGAATAAGGAGGAATTTTTCCCTTGCTTTTTCCTGTGCGTCTACTTTGCCTCACTCCGCTATTGCTCCCATAGTTTTTTTTCGGTATTGCTTTTTACCCATCTCTTCGTTGAGAGGTACTATCTTTGTACGGTTTTTGCTGGTGGGGAAAGAGGTTTTATTGGTGTTTGTGGGCAATGGATCTATGCTGGTATTTTTGTTGTTGAAGAAAGTGCGTCGAGTGACTGAGGACTGATTGGTGAAGAACCAGGTGTCCGTTTCGGGTGGTAGACAGCATCGCTCGGAGGCAAATCGTTACATTAGAAACACAAATGAATGATGAAAATGAGGGATGAGTGAAACTCGAAGGATATATTAGGGACATGAGAGCAAGCCGAATGATCAGTACAACCTGTCACTAAATGCGTAATTATGATATGATACGGCGTAGCCTTTGAATGAACAAAAGTATGTATACAACACCTTGAACGCAATGTGTAAGAATAATGGGTGTCAATGGTGATTCAGATTTAGATACTAGTGGAGTGAGCAGCGGTTGTGTTATGTCTCCTTGGTTATTCAATGTATATGGATAGGGTATGAAAGAATTAGAGGTAGCGGACAGCGCAGGAAATGGTGTAGAATGACGCAGACGACGAATCGGTCGCAAGTGCCACCACACCTACCTCCAAACCACAGCACGATTTGTTCTGTGTGGCGAATCTGAAAGAGAGTTTGAGAGGAATGATTGGTAGATTTGGCAGGGTATGTAAAGGAGGGGTTTGGAAAGTAAACGTAGATAAGAGTTAAGGTTATGTTGTGAGGAGGACAGTCCTCAGTGTGAACTTAATGTTAGATTGGTGATTTGTACGTTAAGGGTATAATCATTACATACATCTACTAAAATACACAAAAAACAATGGCTTACCAACCCCCACGGCCAAGGTAAGCATTACAACCGAATAATTTCTTATGCTAATAAACATAAAAAACCTTAATCGCTAAATTTATCAAAAAGTTTATTGAAGTCTTACTTTGCTGATATATTTCATCATCTAGCTTTCTTTATTAGATAGTCCTTCAATTCTCATTTAACTACATTTTCTATTTAATATTATACACTTTGATTCTTTTCTATTCTTTAATGTATTTGTTTTATTTCAATTTTATTTTGTCACAACATTTATGTGTATTTGTTCAATTATTATCTGATTTTCCTGTTAAATTCTTTTCTTACAATCTAAAATTTGTCTTTACAATCATTTCGCGATCACAAACTTCTTACTTTCAATCTAAATTATTTCTATATCATCCAATCTAAATTTTGTCTTTAAAATCAAATCCGTATTTTCAACTTATTCTTTCCAAATCTATTTGTCTTTCAAAATCTTTTAAATCTAATTCTTCAGGCCTCTACTTTCTTATTTACTTTCTATTGTTCTATTAATTGTGGCCTCATTTGCTCTCAGTCTTGTATAAGCAAGAACTTGCCCAAGGAGAACAACAAACAGACTAAGAAAAAAAAAAAAAAAAAAATCACCATTCCTATTACACATCAATATATAATACTAAACCTAAGAAAATTACATATAGATATAATGAAATGCAATAATGAAACATTATGGAAAATTCATCTTCATTTTAGTCATTGTTACCATATTAAAAAACTTTATAAAGAAGTTGTTAAATACTTCTTAATTGTTCATAAATTAATGCAAAATAATAATAAATAAACAATATAATAAGGGCTATTGAGCAGCTGGAGTGTCTCCAGCTTTTTGTTATATTTTGGTCTATCAAATTCCCCAAACGGCAAACCATCAGACCAAGAAAAATCAACTTGAAACAAACTGAACATCACTAAATTCATAAAATATAAAAAAGATACTAAAGAAAATATCACAATAATAATAACAATAAATAATAATGAATAATAATCATACTTAACATACATTTGACACCTATGAAATCTTTTAATCGTCATTCTCTCCCCCCATATTTCGACCCAGTCACCTTCAAACTTCAACGACATGAATCAAATACTAAAAACAAAATAAAAACTTCAAGTGTGTAAAATAGATAAAATAATATGCTATCATAATGGTAATTAATAAAGAGAAAAAAAACCTTATTTAACAAAGAAAATAATAATATAAATATTTATATATATATAATATATTATATAATTTATTCCTCTTCCAATCACTGTGAGAATACGTAAAATCAGTGGAGCGTCATCATTTGTTCCCGCTCACTTTTATTACATTAACTAATAAAGAAAAATTAATGCAGTCTATTGTCACTTTTTGTTTTTTTGTTTTTTTTTTTTTTTTTTTTTTAACTGAAAAAATTATAAAAAATGAAAGAAACTTTTCCCAACAAAGAACTTTCCATGTATATAATAAAAAGTTTTTTTGAAAATATTTGCCTCATCCTTGCACACCCAAGTAATCAAACAACATTCACTGAACCTGCTCTGGTCACTCCTTGTTGCGTGGGACCGTTCTAGAAACACCCTAAAAAAATGCAATAGAATTATGAGATAAAAAAATAAAATCCTATTCCTACACCAACCACATCCCCTCCCCTAAGTTGTCTCGATAATTGAACGGCCACCAACTTCAATTCACTCGCTCTTACATTCTACAATCTTTTTTTCATAATCCAATCATAATACTCTTCCACTCTACCTCTACTTCTAGTACAAGGTTCCCTTGTATCTTGTCTACCTGGTCCCCTATTACCATTCTCATTTCTGTCAACAATCTACATCTTTCACTTCTACGATTTTCATTCACTACTTCTCAATCTAAGTAACTTCTTGACTTATTCCAATTTCTTTATCATGCTCTCTTACTCGTGCATTCGCTTTTATTTCATTCACTACTTCTTCCAATTCCACACAAAATTTACTTGCATCTTCCACTCTCATATTCACACTCCTATCCTAACATCTCTTTAATCCTGCTCAACACACTAGCCTCTGCTGTCCAAGCGGAATAAACTTACATAACATAACCTAGGTCTGATCTAACTGCACACGCATTCCACCATCCTCACCAAACCTGAAAAATTAATTATCACTCTCATCATGCCTCATCAAATAATCTTTTACTCTATCCAGTCCTTAATAACTTTACCTTTTCTCTGTACATGTTCTTCTCCTACGTTCTTTTATTTAAAAGCCCAATTTCCTTTCCCTTGGTCTTTCACTCAGGTATAATCCCAATATTGAATAAGCTACAGCTTTCATCAAAATTATACCACTAATTTATTTGAAATATTCAGGCGGCTCCCTCCACGGCCTCAACTGCATCTGATGCGCTCCTATAACTCACTCACCTAATGCATCTTGTCCTCAGTCTCAGCACATAGTCTAACTCCCATTCACATCATCTTTCATCTACAAAAGGCCCTTCAAACTTTCTTCATCTTACTTACATTCAACATCGCCCTTTTTCGATTCACCTCACTTTTCCAAACTTATCCCCTATCTTCATAACTGTGCAAAATTCAGCTCCCTTTTCTCCAACGATCCCTAGTCACTTTCAGGCACGCCTGCAACCTAGTTCAACAAAGAGCTGTTCTCAAAATTCATCACATACACTACATTGGATAGCATAACAGTTAGCCTCTAGCACAAGTCATATTATTATAATGCCTCACTTAACACTTTCCTATCCTAATAATCCCATTCATTCTGCTCAAGTTCACTGTCATCAATTCACTAACATCTTCACTCAACGTTCGTGACCTCTTCAGCCAAACCATTCAACTAGGCATATACGGATACGTCCGCACAATGTTCACTCCCCAATGCATCTCAACATCTGCTCAACACGCCTGTCCCACAAACTCTCGGTCCATTATCACTCAACTATACGCTTCGGTTTTACAACACCTATTTGGCAACAAAGACCTCTCTCACTCACTTAGCCACATTTCGCACTAGTCTTGAGCTTCTTCACGGAACAGCATACTTGCAAACTTACTCTTTATTGATCTACGCATCACTACCATCTCCTACATACCCAGCATGGCAGTCATCTTGGCAAAGAACATTCAGGTCAATCACCACTAACTCTAAAACGGGTTCCCTCACAAATTCCATTTCTCACACAGAGGTTTCTACATACTTCTCTGTATACTTTCCTTTCTGGACACTCTTTCCAAAAAGTAGCGCCACATTCTCCTATCTTTTCGCAACCAAAGGGTTTAACACTCTCTCTTCCATACATTCCATAATTTAAACTTTCCATGTGTCACATACTAACGATAATCACTAGCATCCCTACTTGCCCCAACCACAGAAAACACTGGTACAAATAAATCTCTCTCGTACTTTTCTAATATAATACACCACATTCTCAACACACAAACAAACTTTTTCCAACACCTAAAATCGTCTAATCAACTGGTCCATCTACACACTTCCTTATTCGACAAAATACATACTTTCTCAGCCACAGACCATAGACTCTCTTGCATCACTCAATATCTCCCGATACCAACAATTCCTCTCACCACACGCAACTGTTACCATTCTACGAATTGGTCATGCATACATCCCCCTTATGCATTCTAACTATTCCCGATTTCCTTTGCAGCAATCTTTTCATTTTCCTATGTCTACTGACACGCCATTCATTTCTTAAAAATCTCTATCCCAACAAGAAAACAATACGGCAATCCGTTCTTCATCAAGCCACACAAACCTATGTCAAACTCTCTCTATAGCATACCTACCTACTTTTGCAAAACCTCTTGCCCAAGCTACGATTTCTCCTTGCCCAATCCCCTTATCTTACACTTGTATTCCTCGCTAGGTATTCTGCCACGTCATTTGTCTCAAGCTCTCGTACCACTGCTGCTGTATTAAAAAATGCATCCCGCATCAAGGCACTTCGCCATATTTCTTCCAGCTTACTGCACTTTCCACGGCCATTCTACACTCATCCTTTCACAATACACTATCCTCTTTCAATCTCCCAGACAAATCATTTGCACATCTCCTCACCTCAACTACACAATCTTCTACTCCTTTCTCCAAGACATACTTCCTATCATCCACTCGTTTTCTCTATTACCCAATTATTAATGTACCCCACTCAAACACTGTAAATGCAGCTGCACTACATTGTTCCTGTCATCCGCCTCATCCCTATAAATTACCGGGTTCCCGTTCCCGCCATAATGCCAGACACATCAACTACTTTAAACAGAATTTACTCACACACAACACCTCTTGCAATGGAATCACACCCCATTTACACATAGTCCTTTAAACTCTCTTACATACTGTCGCACCTTCTTAACTCCTATCTGATCAGGTTTCTTGCACACTCAGTATACTTCCCTCCGCAATTTCTTCTATACTCTCATGGCGCCGCGGAGCACTCTCAAACAAACCCACCTTGGCTAGATCCGTTAAACATACACACAACTTTCAACATAGAACACTCACCTTTCCACCTCGAACTTCTTTCCCTTTTATAATCCCTTAGCCAAATACTCAGGATCAATCACCAAACGATACACTCGTTCTCTCACTCGCTCGCATTTACTCGGGCATGATCAAAAAAGGCGATACCATCCTCAATTCCTTCACCGGAAAAACTGAGCGGTTCGGCCGCATGGTCGAAATGCACGCGAATGATCGGAAGCCTAAAATCGAATGCCCTCATTCTCTGCAAATACACTAGGGTTGATGGTCCGTTCGGCACTCAAACTACATCATACAAAAAGGACACCCCCCCGCAACGATTCAGACAAAACTAATAGCAAGCCAACTCTCTTTCAATCGTAGAATACTTTCGCTGTCATGTCATACTAAAAGCTTTCGAAACATAAGCAATCACTCGTTCTTTCATTTCATCAATGCACCTGCCTCTGCATCAAACACCTCCCATATCAATACCCACTGCATCCGATACACTTCCAGTGCTTAGCATCTCTCACTGTAATCGAGGTTATGCTAATTCTACATGCTTTCGGCAACTTCCGCTTTCAATTTCTAAAACGCTTTCATTTCATTCCTGTCATTCCATTCACCACGCGTACTCTTCTTTTTACCAATATCACATTCAGTCAAAGGTTCATCACACCAGAAACAATCTTCCAATAAACTTTCTTCCAAACTCTCTAAACCCAAAATACTCCACATGCTCTCTAACATATTGGTCTCGGAAAATTCCTAACTTTTTCAACAAACCTTTCCGCTTTCTTCAACCCAGTCGCACTAACCTTGTGTCCTAAAAATTCGGGAACTCTGTGTTATTACCATTTCACATTTCCTCAAACTTTCATCTTTTTATACCATACACCTCCAACTTTTTTAACAGATCAATTTCACTTAACTTCAAATGGCTCAGAGAAGTCCAGTCATCACTAATATTATCATCTATAAACACCCAATCACATTCTGCCTAGAAAATCATTCATGAACCACATTCCAATCGCCTCTCTGAAAAGCGCCGGAGCATTTAGGCCAACGCCAAGCTCAAATTCCGAAACTGACTAATGCCTGCTTTAGCAGATCGAAAAGTGCAGTCACAAACCCTTACTTATTCTCCTATCTCACACGGCTATCTGTATATACCACGCACTCAGTTATCCATTTTCGTCAAAGACTTCACCATACATACTATATCACACATCGAACACTACATCACATAGAAACACTACTCTTTCACAGTCGATTGTTCATTAAACTTGACGATAATCAAACATAACCTAATGTCCATTCAGGCTTTTGTTCACGGCACTATCGGACTATTCGTCCATGGACTCACACTCCTCTTCCAACACCTATTCGCTCTAACTCTTCTCTCACACTGCCTCTTGGCATCTCATCTCGCCAACTGGGGGAGGAAAGTGAAGATGTCGCTGGTATATGGGGGTGTCTCGATAACACAATACGGAATTCAGGCAACGCCTTCCCAAAATCCTCATCGCTTCTTGCTTAGCGACTTCCTCTCTTTCCACACATTCGTTTACAATCTTTTTGTCCTCCTACTTCATCAAACCTTCAGCAACTGTATCTCTCAACCATACTCATCAATGCAAGCTACCAATCTTTACTCTCAATATCACCAGCAACCACACAGCACTCTCTCTCGAGTTCCCTATAATCAAAACAGAAACAAACTACCAACCACAATCACATCACCCTTATTCTCTCCTCCTCCGGTTCTTTGCACGATCAGGCAGCGCTTTTGCATACATGACTCTATGGATTGCTCATATCTAGTATATCCATCAAAACTTACTGTGTCACACCTTTTCAGCTCTCATACTTCGCATCAATAACCATATGGCCTGTGTTGTGTGTGTGTGTTTTGGGGTTTTTGTTGGGCGGTGGTGGTGGGTGGGGTGTGTGTGTGGTGGGTGGGGGGTTGCTGGGTGGTTGGTTTTGTTTCGTTTGGGGTCTGGTGAGTTTTTTTTCTTGGTTGGGTGTGCTTTGGTGTGTGTTGGTGTCGTGGGGGGTTGTTTGTTGTCTTTGTGTGTGTGGGTTGGGTGTGGTTGGATGTTTCATGAAGGGTTTAGGAAAAATGGGTTATCGGAATCAATTATGTTGTCCTATTAAAATTAGTTAAATGGGGCCTGGATGGAAGGAAGGTGAAATACGGAAGGAAGTTGGAATAAAATTAAGAGTGACGAAGTTAGCGAAGGTAATAAGTAAGTATTGTAGAGCTGCTGCAAGTTAAATCATTGAAGTGAACAGTTTGAACTTGGAACAAATCGGGAGCAAACGTGAAGGACATGTTGCCAATGGCAAAAGAAGTATGCCGGAGTGCTAAAGTAAGGAAAGATGTTTAACAGTGAGTTGTGGAATGAAGAGGTGATTGCTAGCGGTTAAAAGTTAAAAGGAAGCGTAGGTTTGATTGTGCTAAAAACTTTTGAATTTCAGAAGATGCTTGGATTATAATAAGAGGAAAAGAAATACTAAAAGGTGCTCTTTTAGAAAAGAATGAGGTAAGATAACGTGATGATATAATTAAGACTTAAAAAGTTGGAATGGACATGAAAACAATTAAGAGAACCTTCGCTATAAACATGATAGTTAAAATAAATATTTATAAATACGACTGATAGTATATTTTTAGAGATTCGTAATCAAAAAGGATGTGAAATTTCTATAGCCGAAGTTGCGGGCTATATCATTGATGCTGCCGCTTTACGTGACACTTATTATACCAGAGGGTCGAATGGCTACAGATAAGCAAGTTATGTGTTCACTCATTGTTGATTGATTTGCAGTTGTAAATATATTCGATATGCGTAGATTATTGCAGTCACTAAATACTAGCAGAATTAACTACTTGCATATATTCTGATGCGTCTGTAAATTTGGGAATAGTTATATTGGAGTATTGTGCGAAGATCTATGCTGTGTTTGTGGTCGAAAATGCGTTCGGTGCTAAGGAGTTGGTAAAGAACAAGGTGGCTTTTAAAGTGGAAGAGGATGTGTCGAGCAAATTTTAATTGAAACAATATGAAAAAAATGAGGGGAGAAGAATAAATTGTAGTAGTATGGATTGCACAGGCGTATATATGTTAATATGGAATCTAGGCAGTTGTTGTGACATATGGTGTGGTGGTAGGTCTGAATGGAAGCAAAAGTATGTATGACGTAGTGAGGCGTATGTAAGAATAAAATGGTGATTGGTTTAGATTAATAGCGGAGTGAGGCAGGGTGTTATGTCTCCTCTGTTATCATTTGTATATGGAATGGGGTTATGAAGAATTGGGAAGTGGGATGGTCAGGAAAATGTGTAGAATTGGAGAATGGAATGAGTGTAGGGTGCACTACCTATTATATGCGGATGAATTTCTGGTTTGGTGTGATGGAATGAAAGAGAAGTATGGAGAGGATTGTAGAGAGATTTTAGCAGGGTGTGTATAAAGGAGGGGTTATGAAGTAAACGTAGATAAGGAGTAACGTATGGTTGTGAGTGAGGAGTCCTGCATGTGTGAAGTTATGTTAGATCGGGAGCAGCTGGAACAAGTGTCTGAGTTTAATATTTAGGGTATGTGTTGAATGAGCAAGAAGAATGATGCAGAGTGTAGTTGAAAGTTGGTGAATGGCATAAAGTTGCTGTGGGGATTAAAATTCGTGTGAATATAAGTGACTAAGTCTTGAGTGCGCATAGGGGTCTTACTGAGGGTCTGTGTTACAGTGTTTAATTGTATAGCAGACTAGTTCTGGAATAAGAGTATAGATCTAAAGTTCAAATGTGTTCAGATGGACAATCTTAGGGGCATGCTAGTGTGAGAAGAATTGAATAAATGAGGATATGATATGATAAGAAAACGTTTATCTAAAGAAGGGAGTAATGAAGGATAGAATAAAGTATGTTGAGAATGGTTTGGTCATCGTGGAGGAGAACTGCTAGTTCGTTGGGTTACAAGTGATGTAATAAGTGGGAATGTTTGGGAACCGACTCGGCTGGGGCGAAGAAAAAAAAATGGATCAGTGACGAATTGTTGAGGAGAGAATGTGAGTTGGCGAAGAAGAATCTTTAGTGCATAATAGGTCATGAATTGTAATGGGGTAAAGTAGAGTAACACCTGACCAAACTCTTTAATTTACATTGACGTTTAACAAGTGGGGTCCCTTAAAACACGTCCATGAACTAATAGGCGGATTTTTCTGTCAATAAAGTGACAAATATAATAATGTGTAACGAAGGGGGCGGAAAACTTTCTTTCGACTTATAAACTGTTTTGTCTTTTAGATCAAAAGAAGAAAGAAGAAAGAGAAAAGAAATATAATATATAATATAAAAATATATATTATATATATATATTTATATATAAAAATATAATATTTATAATAATTATATATAATAAAATTATATATAAATATTAAAAAATATAATTATTATATTATATTAAATATATTATATAATATTTAATATATTTAATATATATATATTATAATTATATAAATACTTTATTAAAGTAAAAATTATTTAGGTATGTAATATTTTTATATTTTTCCAATTATTATCGTTTGACATTAGGCCACGCATAATTACTAATCCACGGCTTAATGAATTGTAAAAAAACTAACTTTATGAAATTTTTAAATTAAAATTTTAAATAAAGAAAGTTTTAGAAAATATGACTGCTCGCACAAGCAGAATTAACCTACATCATCAGAATAATACAAAAATATTGGTGCCACCCATGCACAAAAAAAAAAAAAAAAAAAGTAAATAAACAGATAAATATAATATATTAAATAATATAAATAATATTTTATATTTTATAATTAAATATTATTTTATTTTTTATTATTAAATTATTAAATATTATATATATATATATATATATAATTATATATATAATTATATATAAATATATATATAATTATACTATATATATATTATAAATATAATA
>JABUQX010109147.1:5000-12087 GCA_015478945.1 Trachelipus rathkii
AGAGTATATATATATATATATATATATATATATATATATATATATATATATATATATATTTAATAATGTACTAAAACATTTAATAACTTGGTTTTCTTACGTTCACTAAACAGTTATACAGTATAAATCACAATAATCACAAAAAGGCATAATTATTTTATTTATTTTACTAAAGCACAATCAATAGCTTACAAAAAAAAATGTGCAATTGGTGTCCTTTATATTCATCGATCCATTTTCGAAAACGAAAAGGAACTTCGATTTTTGGTGTTGCGTGAACGCATCAGTGGGCATAAATGGGTTAATTAAAAGCATCTCGAAATAGCAGCCACTTCTCACGAATTCTTATCTTAAGCTCTTCTGCACTATGAGACTTTTTGGTGTGTTTAACCGAAAAACTTTCATACTGAGTCCTAACGTCTCGTAATACAGATAGTTTTAAGACAAAACGGACGTTATTATTATTTTTAATCTACAATTATTACGATCTCTTCTAATGTAAATACATGGCATTGCTCTGCTCTTTCCATTAAAAAAAATTATCTCGGCTTAAAAATATTACCAACTTGATGCAGAGTTTCTCTATTCTTTTTTGTGCAGCTAGTCAGGGTACAAAAAAACTTTGTTCTTTTCAGTTTCTGAAAGTAAAACATTTCCTTCATCTATCTACTTGATAATTTTATAATTAATTCGAAGTATGTAGGAGTCAATTCCGAGTACGAGTAAGGAAACATCTTTGAATATTTGGTCACACCGACTTCCATTTCATAATCTTTCTTTTTATTTAGATATAAAAAATTATATTTAACCAACTTGATTTTACTATATTTTTAGACAAAGAAAGAATGTCAAGTGCTAAAGACTTTATTTACAATCGAAAACCAAAAATCACAAAGTATATACCGTAGTACTAACGTTCAAATATTAATAAACCATATGCTATTTTTAACTTAGAACAATTTTAATCATTTTTTTGGGGGGGGGGGGGTTGGAGGAATTCTTTAGAAAAAAATTATCAATTTCCTTTATAAACAAAATAAGTTTCTTTTCATTATTTATAAGCTTAATTTAATTTTAAATTATGATTCGCGCTTTATTAAGCCTTATTTCTTAAAGGGGAATTAAATAACCTATATATATATATATATATATATATATATATATATATATATATATATATATATATATATATATATATATATATATATGTATATATATATATATATATATGTTATATATATATATATACATATAGTAGCAGCAGTAAAGAGATATATATATATATGTTATATAGCAGTATATAATATATATATATATATATAAAGGAATATATATATATATATATATATATATATATATATATATATATATATATATATAACTAAAATTCGGGTTTAGTAACACTTAGATAATGTGGATAACGTGATAATGTGGATAATTTGATAATGTGGATCATTAACACCAGGAAATCATGATAATATTTATTTAAATCTTTTATATTATGAGCTCCGAACCCAAGGTTGAAAATAAAAAAAAAAACTGATTAAAATTATACATATTAATAAATACATATATTAAAAAATATTGATAGTAAATTAAATGATTATACTGTGAATGTCAATTTTGCACCAATTTAAGAAAATTCAGTAGAACAAATCAAAGTAGCGACTTTCAGTTAAATAATAATAAATGCAATATCTCTTCGGGGAAAGGATATACTCAAATAATCCTTTGCACTTTGGAAAAATTTAACAAAGTAAAAATATATACTACAAAATAAGGTAATGCATCAGCTATGGCTTCATTTTCATAGTATAAATTAGTTTAATTTTCAGCAGTGTTCGCCAAAATTTCTTTTTATGAAATGTAACAATTTGGATTCGGCAAACGAGATTCTTTAATCCTCATTTTATTCAACTCAATATTATGAGCTAACAAAGGCTAAATGCTACGTAACAAAATATACAATTAAAGAAGAAAAAAAAATAGTAGAGCCTACACGTACTTTTCAAATCCAATGTCATGTATAATAGAATTGCTATTGAAGAAAATAATGTCATTTTATTATGTAAGTTAACCGCCTCTAGAGCTTATTGCCCCACCCCCCCCCTCTTAACCAAGCCCAGCGCCCCTCAGAAGGCGTTATCGCCAGGTTAAGAATCTATGGTTTAAATATTAAATGGAACTTTTCATTTTCTTTTATTTGACAGTACTAGGTGTATAACAGCATTTTTGGGAGCACTTTTAGAGTATATATGTTATATATATATATATATATATGTATATATATAGTATATATATATATATATATATATATATATATATATATATATATATATATATATATATATATATTGTTGATATATATATATATATATATATATATATATATATATATATATATGGTGCAACTGATGAATAAGTTGAGTTTTAAACATAACTACGCAATTATATTGATCGTTATAAATGTCACATTAAAATCAATTATTATAATTATTATTAATTAATTAATTAAAATAGTACTAGTATTATGAGTAAAGGTTCAAAATAAAGAAACCTGTATTGTAAATACTAGTTCCTTTACAGATATTTAAATCTATAGCTATTATTATTAATTCTAGGCCCTATAGCTTTCTGTATAGGAAATATACAGATACTGTCCGAATTATTCATATATTTAAACTATTATTATATTTTTATGTATCTTTGGCATCAATGATTTTTTATATTATTGTGATTATGATTTAAAAAAAAAAAAAAAACATTTTTGAATATTTTCGAATGAGTTGGATTATTTTTTTTCTCACATCATATGCGAGGTTGTCACATGCATTTTTAATGAGTTACTATGCCTAAAAGTTTTTGAACAATAATGACACTGGTAAGGTTTCTCCTCTCGATGTATGAGTAAGTGACGTTGTAAATCGGTTTTCAAAACGAACTTCTTTGAACACGTTGTACATTCGTAAGGTCTTTCTCCAGTATGCTTAAATCTCGTGTGTCGTAAGATCAGATTCGATGATTTACCCTGATAAGGGCAGTAAGGGCACTGATGTAGCTTCCTATAAGAAGAACTTGAGGGGCCTTGATTAACTACTGGAAAAGTCGGACAATCACTATTCGCCTCTGATTCAAATGTAATTCCCGCCAATTCTCCCAATGAATCACTTACCTGCAGAATAAACTGCCGTCAATAATAATAATAATAATAATAATAATAATAATAATAATAATAATAATAATAATAATAATAATAATAATAATTTTACGAACTACAGAAAATTAACTTAGTTTCCTACAAGCAAATCTTAAGAGGAAGCTAAACTTATCAATGATCCAAAGACCATTGTTATTATCCATATGGTAATCAAGTGAAAATAATTCGTGAAATTGGCCTTAGTTTATTTTTGGAGTTTCTGAAAATTTATTTTCTGAAAAAGGGGGAATTTTTTAAGTTATATTTGTCACTTATTTAATTTAAAATAAAGAACAATATATTGAACGTAAATAGTTTTTCTAACAAAAAAAAATAAATTTAAGTACCCAAATATTCAGTGCTAAAAATTATAATTATAAATTTAATGTTCCTGTTATACCATCACTACTCTGTTTTTCCCCCCATTTTATGGTATAGCCATATATATTATATATATATATATATATATATATATATATATATAATATCATATATATATATATATATATATATATATATTATATATATATATATATAATAAAATTAAATAACGTCTTGAAAAGGACGAATCTTTTTTTAACCAAAATAACAGGCTAAATAAATTATAATTTCAATTTTAATGAACATACGACTAGATTCATCTTTTTACAAATATAAATTAACTTTTAATTGTAAAACGTAACAAAATTTAACATTAAATTATAAATCCAGAGTTGGTTAAACCTAGTAGGTCTAGTCAATACATAGCTAGTAAAAATTTTAACCTATTCAAGTATGAACATTGAATGATTTGAAACTTATTCAGCACAATCGATTAGTTATTTATTTCAAAGCAAAAAAAAAAAAAAAAATAATTAAAGAATCGTTATAATTACAAGCTAATAGTCCATATATATACCTTTTTTGTAGGTACGGTACATAATTTTTTAATACTAGATCACACTTAAGCACCACATATTTCAGCAAAAATACCCAAGGAACAAAAATCCTCCAGACCTATTTTTCCGCAACTTATATATTATAATTAATATATATATATAATAATATATATATATATTATAATATATTATAATATATATATAATTATATAATATATATATATATATTATATATAGTATAATATAAATATATATATATAATATATATAATATAATATATATATATATATAATATATAATATATATATATATCTATATATAATATATATATATATATATATAATATCGATAATATATATATATATATATATATAAATATATATATATTATATATATATATATATATATATATATATATATATATATTAATATATATATTATAATCTATATAGTATATATATATATATAATTATATATGAATATTATATATATATATATTATATATAGTATGATATATATATATGATTATATTTCCCAACAACTTTTTTTCTCCATTTTACTTGACAAAAAAAATAATAATTTAACTTAATATGGTAGGTTAAGCTTTTATTAGTTTTGTATTTAAACAAATTAAATTATTTTAGCAAATTCTAGATTTCTATTTAATGTAATTATTTTTTTTCTTAATGAGTATTGGGCCTATTTATTTCAACAATTCTCATGAAAAATAATTTTTTTGGCCCTTTTATGTAGTAAGTACAAAATGTTGATACTTTAGTTTGCATCAGTTATAGATCTCAACTAACATCTAAGGTACTGGTTTTAATTATTCTTGTTGATTTAAGCATTTAACATGAAAAAAAGTGTAATAATTTAGTCATTCGCATATATGAATAAATTTTTTTTATAGTTTAAACAATTTTAATTTTCAGATTTCATACTTTAAAACTGTTTACTTATATTATTAATTTCAAAAATTAGAATTTTATAATTATAATTGTGATATGTTTTGAAGTGACTCATGACTAAGTAGTAGATAGCTGATAGTTACTAAAATACTGAAATGGTACATTTGCCAGCAATATATTGGTATGCTGTATTAGTTTATTTGTTCTAAGAAACATTGCAAATTTCCATTTCCTATTAGAAAATTAAAAGTCACAATGTTTCTTCTGACTAGTCTAACCAAGATGAGATGAATTAATCTTCTGAATTTCTAAAAGTATATAAGATTTTTATCTTTTTTGTATAAGTTAAATCTATTGTATATGGTAAAATTTAACTTAAACTGGTTTCATTATTGATTCAAATTTAAAGTCACTTTTATTTATTAGCAACCTTTAGTTTAACAAACATTTTTTTTTGTATTTTATAGTGTTGCAGTGGTGTAAATCTGGCCATAACATTGCCCAGAGGTTGGATAATCCGGCCTAGACATTTTTTTTGATTCATGACAGTTTGTTTTATATTCCCTACTGTTCAAATTAACTATAATAACTTTATATATAATATATTTTTCATACAACGAATTAAACACAATCTACTTACTAGTTTGGCAAATACATAGTCACTAAGTATCTTTAACAATTTAAGAACATATGAAACATATATCTTATTTTGGACTTTCAAGAAAATCTTTTGCTCCTCTCCATTAGTGTCTTCAGATGAAGATATATGGTTTAACCAAGTGGTAACATCTACAAGAACGTGGCACTAAATAAATAGACCTTCTCTATGAAAAAATATTCCTGCACCACAGTTTCTCATCCTAAACTTTTTGATAATTTAATAATCAAATTAAAATATATTAAAATTCATATCAATCGGTCATTTTAAAAGGAAATAAAGAATTGAAATAAAAGGTATGATAAAAATTTTTGTTTTTAATTTGAATGTATAAAATTTGCAATACTTTTATAAATCTATTTGTCAAAAATTGTGTAATTAAAATATTTGATTAACAGGTACAAATAATTGAGTGTGGTTTCCTACAAATAAGTTGCTTGTGTTCTGCTGGGGAAGGACCTCCATGAAACTAACTTAATTTTAAAATATTATGGCTTAGGAGAAAATGTATAATCAAGCAGTTCTAATTAATTAATGTACACAATTTTTTGAACCTTAGCTATGCTATATAGACTTTGGATAGATGAAAAAAAAGAGAAATAAAGAAATCAGAAATAATATTTTTTAATTTATTTTTATTTAGGAATCTTCTGCATAAATATGAAAAAATATATAAATTTATGATTTAAGGAATAAAATCTATAATACACAGATACTTAAAGATATATATATATAAATATATAATATATATTAGTACTATATATATATATAATATATTATATATATATATATATACATTATAATATATATATATATATATATATATAATATATATATATTATATATCTATATAATAATTACAACATCAAGATAAACAAAAAATCACAATACAACTAAACCTTAACTTGTTACCGCTTTTTTCACCTCGCTGACTGACCCACCTCTTACTTTGAACTGGGCAAAATAACCAAGGGCAAAGACGCCACCAGGGCTGGGCGGGCTTCTAGGATGTCGACAATTCAGAATGATCCACGTGACACGTATCTTCTTGGGGTTTCTTCTTTGGGTGCCCTACGTCTGGACAATGGCAGCAAATGCTCCAGGGTCCTGCGATGCACTCTGCAGCATGGCAGTTTTGGGGAGTAGAGTTTAACACGACGATCTTGAATCTGGTTTAGTGTCCTCGTGTGCTTCTGGATTGGCTGGCTGCCCAATTTAGTTTAGATGTCGCTGCTTTGTTTATTGGGAGAAGTTGTTTCCTTTTAAGGGTGTTGTTTATTGTTTGTTTATTATTTGTTAATATGTTCACTAACGTGCATTACGCTAATCCCCTGTTCAATAGTTGTGGTATGTGTTTGTTTGATTGTTTCTCTCAGTCAATATTTGGTTGAGGGGCGGGTAGCGTGTAGATTTCGTTGTAGAAGTTCAGTGGAAGATTTGGGAATCT
>JABUQX010109148.1:0-12500 GCA_015478945.1 Trachelipus rathkii
AAGAGAGAGATATAATATATATATAATGAATAATAATATAATAATAATCTAATAATAATATGCCGTATAATATTACTACTTACTACTGACTCTTATGATTCTACTTATATAGTTTTTTTAATACTAAGAATAATAGTGGTAATTCATATGTTATATATCGTCTCAGAATAAAATATGTGTGTCTATAATCCGTTACAAATTGTAAATCTCAGACATACCATACTATTCACAAATGAGGCTACCTTCCGTACAGATGGTGCAAATTTTCATAACACCTACCTATGGTCTGCGGTGATTTCCACATGTAGCTTGCAGGCAAGGGCATCAGGTGAGTTTTCGCATTAATTTATGGGGCAGGGTATTCTTGGGGACGATCTTATCGGTCCTATATGGTCTTTGCCTCCTTCCTGGATACAAAGCTATCTGCAAATTTCCAGGGATACCTTACGGCAACCCTTCCCGAAATGGTACCTTGTTCGGTGCGCACAGACATTTTGATATTATGTTGCGATTTGACATCACGCACATTGTATCTTTGTTATATAAGTAGTTTAGCGAGACATTCCTGACAGATAGATCAGACGATAACCTGTAGCATGGCATGAGACTCCAAGTATCTGTCACCACTGGCTTTACCTAAGAGGGTTTCTCAAAACTCTCGTGGACGCACAACCTATACCTACTGAAGCGATCTTCGGGAATTCTTTATCAGAGGTGTGTCAGTGCAAGGTGGCAAAGCCGAATAATCGGTTGCATAGCTTCCGTGGAATGCATTTGGGGCATTCTCGTGTAATGGACGCTCCTATTAATAGTTTGTATTGGTGGTCATAAGTATATTAATTATATTATTATTATTATTATTATTATGTATTATTATTATTTATATTATTATTATTGATTATTATTTTCATTAATTTAGTTATTATTATTTTATTATGTATTGCTGATTATATATAATTAAGATTAATGTATTATTATTAATTATTATTATTTATTATTATATATTAGATTATTATTTGATTTATTATTTTATTTATTTTATTGATTATTATTAATTTTATTATTTGTATGTGTAATTATTACACTGGATATTGCATCTCATTATGTCTTTAGCTTCAGCTTCGAAGCCTACTTTGGTGCAAAAAGAACTAGACCTCCCTATATATTTGTATTGGGTGGTCATAAATTATTATGTGTATGTATTATTATTTTTATATATTATTATTATTTTATTTTATTATTGATTATTATTTATTATCGTTTTAAAACCTAAAAATAGTAATTATTATTTCTTTATTATTTATTATTTTTATTTTAATATTATTATTAATTATATATTATTATTATTATATATCATTATTATTATTATTATGTATTATTATTATTCATTATTGATTATTATTTTATTATTATGTTATTATATATTATTATTTGTGAATTAATATTAATGGAATATTGCATGCTCATATGTCCTGTACTTGGGCGCTCTTGGTGCCAAAGTTTTAAGATAGACTTCCTTCGAGTGTGTGATCTCTTCATTCTCATCTGGCACTAGTTGATATCTTTACAGTGGACATATTCGAACCACATAAAGCGTCACAGAAGGTGTGTAAACGCATTCATATACTAAACTCACTTTGCAGCACGAGGTTCGTTCCTGACTAAGCAGAGACCATTCGGTGCAAAGTGTGCGTATGAAGGCAAATCTGGTACCAGGTTTTCGGATGTAGCTTGTTCAAACGGTATCTACAAATCCTAACGTTTAAGGTGTATTCGCTAGTGATCGAATATTTTTGCTACATTTCGTGGTGGAGAAATCTCCAGCCTCCAAGTTGCGTCTTATTATTGAGTCACCTTGTATAAGTATGTAGTGATAGTATATGTATAATAGTATTAGTATAATATATATAGTATATATATATATTGATAATATATTATATATATAGTGATAGTAATTAGTAGGTATATATATATATTATATATATATTATTATAGTATGATATAAATATTAGTAATATATGATATTTTAGATGACATAGAGATGCTTAAAGTTGCTCAATTAATAAAAATAACTCAACGCATAAATGAGTCACTTTCGACAGTCCTCGATCAACTTCGTGCTTAATGGGAGCCGAGTAGAGATTTCGATGGCAATATGCACTTTATGTTCTCAGATTCTGGTCTTGGCAGGCTTGTTATTTCCTCTCTATTTAACCACGTACAATTGAGTTTGAGTGAGGATAGGCAGGGGGCTGTTGCATTAGGCATCAAAATCATATATATGCTGACTCGTTCAAGCTTTTCGTTTTCTTGTTTGCCTTTGGTTGTTTAGAAAGTAGGTTGAGCTAAGTTTTGGATAGTTAATTTTTCTTCGCCTTCGTTGATTTCTCCGATCTTGTCCTTGAGAAGGAAGAGATTAGGCAATGGAGATCCGCGCGTACGCAATCTCTCTTCCTGGACATATCAAGCCTTACAGGATAGGGACGTCAATTAATTTCGATGTCTAGGTGCCTTGTATTAAATCTGGATAGACAAGGCTTTGCGTCCATACATAACTTGTTGATTTGTGCTCATGCGATATCAGGTTTTTAAAGCGGTCTTTTTATAGAATCGTTAGGAGTTTTCCAGCAGAGTACGACTTGGTGTTATAAGCTTTTTCAGCAACTCTTCTTATCTAGCAGCTGTTGTAATTCCATCAATTCGTGTTTTGTAAGCGTTGTCTTATTAATGGATTCCTTGTGAACGAGAGGACGCAGCGAGGAACAGTTTGAGGACATCCCTATGTGCAAGATTGTTTAATTTGTAGGAATACATTGACGTATGTTTAGTAGGCTAGAGTGCATCATGTTCTTCTTCAAGGCAGATTTTCTAGCTTGAGAGGCTTTGTTTCTAACCTCTGTGTCACTAATTTGCTCATTCTTCACGCGTAACCATTCTGAAGTGGTGCGTGTTTTCTTCATCTTCGTCACCGTTTTGCAGTTAGCATTCACGAAAGGCAGTGCAAAGCAAGAAATTTGCACGTAGTATCTGTTGTATATTACAGAACCTTGAGATAATGTTTTTTTTTTATTTAGTTGTTTCCTTATTCATTTGGAGTTATAATTTTTTCAGGCATTGCTCGTTGATTATTTAATATGAATGCTAAATTGTTGAGTTGATATGACATAATATTTGTTGCGTAGGACTGTGATGGCTGAGAATAGATAAATCGTCTAACATGGCAAGGACAAGCCTCCTCTCTTGCAAGAGTAGTTCAAATAAATCCGTGAGTAGTATAAGTCTCATTTGGGTTCGTATGCTAGAAGTGACGTCATAGACGAAGCTGGCTCAGCTGATTCTAGCACTTCTAGCAATGTAAATATTAAGTTGGATGGCCCGAGTTTGAGTTTCGATCTATGGTTTAAGGTATGGGGGAGTCGATATGTGTGGTTTAATAGAGGTGCTCAGGATGCTTCCTCTATGAGTTGTACGAGGGCCACCGCAATTTTCCTAGGGCACTTCTAGCACGAGCATATCCTAGATCTACGAGAGTAAAACCTAATATTCCGGTGTCTATTCTTATGTTATAAGGTATGGCGAGTCGATTGTTATATTGTGAGATGACGAGATGGCTAGGTATGCTTTCTTTGTACGGATTGTACTCACCCCGATGGTGGAGAGAGTGGTCCGAGTTATTGGATATGATGCTGCGGAGTGTAGGTGAGGTGTGCAAATGGGGGTTTTACCCATGATTTCTAGCGGACTTCTAGGCTAGCGGCATATCATATGTGATTGGTGAGATAACTAATATGGTGTCAACCCAGTATGCTTATACTAGGTATGGGGAATCGATTGGTATGTGTATTATAAGTGTGCTAGGCTGCATTCCTGCTATGGAGTTATTGCAACACCGCCCCCTTTTCTAGCACTTTCTTTGAGATTATCGTGATGTGACGGAATAATACCGAGATATTGGTATCTGATTAGTACATAATGATCGCTACTTCTGTATCGATTCTGTGGTTTGTAAAGAGAGTGGATCCGAATCACTGCGCTAGCATGAGCTAGTATTTAGATATTGCCGTCGAGGCTATTATCACACCTTTTATATATGGCACCTGATTCACATTTTGTTATGGAGTTACGAAGGCGAGCTGGTGTGCTAGTATGTTTGAAGTATGCGAGTCGATTGCAGGCTAGTATCTGAGCGTGACGTTTCAACCGTTTGCGTTTTCAGAACGCACCAACATGCGTTTTTTCGTGGCGTTTACCTTCATTCCAAAGTCCTAATATGACGGGTGTGCAAAACGGCGTAGAGAATTTCCCAAGGAATGAATTCCCTGGGTTAGCTTCCGCGAACGCTCGAGTCCCATGCCAGGAGAGGTTTTATATGGTTTCATTCGACTTCAATTAATCCCAAATACCATATCTTAGCAACGGGTGCTTAGAGAGCATTCGTATTCACCTCAAATTTGTTTATCATATTCTTTATATATGTCACATCAATTGCATCCTATGTTTTCACGCGCTACGTCGAGAGGGGGGGTCCCGGCCCAAAACCTAAAATTGGACATTAAGAAGGTTGAAATAGGTGAGCATAGTGAGAAGAGATAATGAAATAGATGCGGATGTAAAAATAAACTGGGAACATATGGGCCGGAGCGGAACTGGATTTGCGGTGCCAGATTGGATAAGCATAATTATTAGCAATGATCTTGCACGGGTTTGGGTTTCGAGATATCGTTAGTTTAAAAATTTTTGGACAAGTGCCATTTTTATATGTGGGAACATGGTGATCCAATGTATTTCATAGCCGCTGTAGTTCAAGGGGGGTGGGGGGTAAACGCCAATAAAGATGTGAATTAAGATGACCTTAGAAGCTGAAATTTGGTGAATGTATAGAAGAGAATGATATAAAAGGGTATGAATGATGTTATAGAATAAGCTCATATTAGTATGAGCCGGGCCGGAGCTGTTGTGGCGGAAGCGGATTGGAATTGCTGGCTTAAACCGAGAATATTAGGGGCAAAGATGATGTGTCTCATCTGTGGTTTTCGATGTGTGTAGAGACTCGATTATCCTGGATGGTTTTCAGAACATAAAATGAATTGTGAGGGCCCAACTTGATGGGGCCACCTGAAAAGAAGAAAAACATAAAATATAGAGACTAAGAAAGCCTATTGAGATTGTCTGTCAAATTAGCACCAAAATATTGGTGTCCTAGTATATGTTTTCAATGATGTAAAGGTATGATAACGATAGTTCAACACTCTTAAGTGTAACGCGTGAAACCAAAAAGGATCCAGAGAAAATATTATTTTATTTCATGAAAAAAATTGTTCTTTATAATTTTTGTGAAAACATTTTATTTTGATGAAAAACAATTCTGTTTTGGTCAATCAACGATTATGATTTATTTTAAACTGCGGAAGAGGTGTTGCTCAGAAAAAATTGATTTCTGCAAACATTTAATTCTTTAAAAATCGATTTTTTTAGTAAACTCTTGAATCCGAGATAAGAAGTGAATCACTGTATTGAAACAAATGCATTTATGAACGCTATAGCAATTAAGGAGTAAAGCTTGTAGCGCAAAAGCCCCTAGGGCCTCCATCCATCACCCCCTTTTTATGCTTTTACATACGTATTATTAATAAAAATATTCATATTAATAATATTATTTAATCATATACATTTGTATTTCACATTACACTTTTTCTAAAACTTTTTAAAAAGTTAGACAAATAAATAATTTTAAAGTTGGTAAGCACTTAAGAGCTAGTGTATACGTATATTATATATTAGTTATATGAAGATATATATATATATATATTATGTATATATATATAATATAATACTACTAATATTATATTATTATATTATATATAATTAACTGTACATCTAAATGTTGGTGATTGGTTGAAATATCCATTATCTCTTAGACTTGTGTTTGCTCGGCAGTAATATTAACATCATTCTTCCCTCTGCAAAATAATTTTATTGTGACCTTCGTTCTAGATTTGGACGGGCGAAAAGTTTTGCTAGCTGTCTTATAAAGTGGCTTCTTATTTCAACATGCTGTATATGTCTACGTTAGGATGGTTCGTACTTGATAAGATACATCTCTATCGTGGACACGTTTGTGAATTTGGAAATCATATTCCGAAAGTGATGTATCCTCCTTATATAGAAGAAAGCCCAGTTTTGCATATTTCAGATGTAGTGACCACTATGATATAACAGGCGTGTTTTTAAGAATGCAGAAGAATTACTTTGTGTATGCCAACGCTGAAGATTGGGGTGAATGAACAACTTTAAATCACACAGTATCTTAAATCATTGGGATATAGTTATCAGTGGAGGTGGAGATCATGATGATAAGAAACTTACTTTAAAATTCTCTAAATAGATATGAATATTATGGATATTAGAATAGTGGCAGAGGTGCGAAGATACAGAGCTATTTAACTAGCAATATTAGTAGGTTTCTACATTAGGGGCGACATGCAGATAAACATAATGGTTTCGAGTTCGAGGAAAATGTTAAGTCAGATGCGTAAAATACATGTTCGATTATAAATATAAAAGCCCTTATATATTGATAGGAAGGCATACATGATTTTTCAATGTGGCTTCTTAAAAGATTGGCAAATAAATTATATTATTATTTAGCCTCAATAGAAGTTCCTAACTTTATTCGCCAGCTTTGAAGAATCTAACTTTACGGTGGATGATAATGACAAAACTATGGTTTGTCAGGGCGAGACCTTGTCACGTATGTGCTTCAGGGATAAAATTGAGAATTGAAAGTATCTTAGATGTAATGCGAGGATGACTGCTTGTGGTAAGTTGGAGGCGTTTTTTTTTTTTTAAAATTTTGCCTAAACAGTTTAGTTAATATTTGCGTAAAACCAGTATCCATTAGGAACATATATATATTATAATTATATATATATATATATTAATATATATATAAAAATTATATTAAAATAAATAAAATATATAAATATATATTATATATATATATCATATATCTATAGTAAGTATATATATCGAGATATATAATTAAGATTAATAATAATTATAGTATATAAGTTATATATATAATATAGTATATATATTATATATATGTATATATATGTATCAATCTAAGTAATATGATATATATATATGGGATTATTATTAGTTATTTTTTTTATTATTATTATTATTATTATTATTATTATTATATTTCATTATTATTATTATATTTCTATTATTATTTATTATTATTATTATGTATTATTATTATTAATTATTTTATTTTTTTCCCCTGTTGGGGGTTTTATTTGGAGTGTTTGTTTTGTCTAAAATCGTTTACATTGATCATTATGATGTAGACCTCCTTTGTATACATGTATTATCAGGTTAGTTTGTATATGTCTACCTTCTGTAACCAGGTTTGTCGTTGTCGATGTGACAGACGTGATTATATTGGAATATTTGAGTTAATAAGGAGGGATTGTTGTAATCTTGTTTAGTTTTTTGATTTGTAGATTAAAATATCTATATGATTGATGAAGCTGTTTTATATACAAAAGTTTCTTAATTCAGTAAGCATTTCTTGTGCATTCCACGCATTGTGTCTCTCTGTATACAAAGCTTGTGGGGGAAATATATAAGAGGAACTTTCCTTATTCTGACGATGTATCTTTTAGTATTTAGTTTCGAAAACCGAATGGAGGGCGATACATTGCTTTTTTATTCGCCGCTGGAGGTGCATAATGAGACTCAATTGTTCATTTCTGTTGAAGAACTCAGGGATCATTCTGATGCAAATAGAAAGAGTGGTAAGGCTATGTATACCTTATCTGATATCCGATTCGATAGGGAAATGTAGCCTTTAGAGATATGGTGATAGGGGTAGCGGGTAGAATTAGATTTTTCTTTCAGCTTCATAGAACTTGTTAAAAGTATTGATGTGGCGTACCTATGGAATCGTCTATTCAGTACGAAATCATATGTACGTATAATTTAACCAATTCATTCCGCTGCTATTACAGCATTAAATAAATAAAGAAAAAGAATTATATATATAATCTAGAAGACGTTGACATACTTGATGAATTTGTTATACATCTAAGCATTAGGCGGTTGTGTTCTATAAGAATTTTCATGACGTTATGGGGATTATCTTATAATCGAATGATACATGGGTGATGTTAACACAGCAACTGAATGATAACGACGTTTCTTCTCTGCGGCATGAGAGAATGCGAATTAGAGGCTGAATATGACTGACGAATGTGTTTGTACTCTCAAGTGATTTATTCTGATGTTATCTTCAACGGTATAGAAGCTCTTGAGACTTTTATAGAGAATGCACAGTTTCACTTCCAATCTCTATTTTCGGCTTATATAATATATATATATATATAACTATTATTATTATATTTAGTATATTCTATTATGTTTATAATATATTATATATATTATATAGTATATTATATGATAGTAATATTTAAAAAAACGTGTATTTCTGGTATTTTTTAAAAGAAAATACCTTATATTTTTCTTAAAATTGTATGTCTGCGCTCATATATATATTATGTATATATATTATATATATATATACTTATTATAATTATATACTATATAGTATATATATAATTATATATGTATATATATATATTATATATATATATATATTTATGATATATATATGATATATATATAATATCTGTGTGTGTGTGTGTGTAATGTCTCGTTATTATTTTATTTATCTAATATATAGTATATAATATTATATTATATATATATATATATTTATATATCGTATATATATATATATAATATAATATATATCTAATATATATATATATGTATATTATATATATATATATAATGTAATATATATTATTATATATATATATTATATAAATATTATATATTTATTATATATATATATTATCATATATATATATATATATATATATATATATATATATATAATATATGTATAGATTTTTAATTCAATATATTGATAAATTATTTAAAAGAATCTTGAAAATAATCTACGTAAACTCAAAGTAATAATATAAAAGACAATCTCTTGACGTAATCTCTACAAAGAGCTATTATTATTATGCATTATTTTGTGTTTATGGCGGAAAGAAAACAGGGTTTGTATATGATGTAATGTTTAAGTTTGCAAAAGAAAATTAAAATATAAATGTTAAGGTTTAATGAAATGTACGTATTTCAAAATATTAGAGTTATCTTAGTAAAGAAATTAAAAAAGGAAATGTGTCTCTAAGGAGTGAATATTTAAAGTATGGAAAGCAGAGTACATTTAATAAAAGGTTAAATTGGAGTTTCTATTACAGAGATGCTATTTCTACTTTACTATTGCAACTACGAGACTGATACTTCTACTTACTATTTATTCTATCCTACTGTTACTTCTGACTATCACTAATAATACTACTACTACTACTGACTTATATATAATAACTTACTGTGGATTGAGAGGGCGCGACTACTGACTACTATGACTACATACAACAACAATAACTCTCCTTTTCAATCTGCGCGTCTGTTCTAAAGTCATCCTCTCGTGAGGCTTATACTTATATAATATAGTATATATATATTATTATATATATATATATATATATATAATAATATATTATATATATATATATATATATATATTATATATATATAGTATTTCTATAATAATATTATAGTACGGTTATACCACTATGTCTCTTAAGTGCTACAATTTAAAATATATTTAGTTTAAGGAGTAACGTTTTAAGATTTACTGCTTTAGAGTATGTAAATATGCAAATGTATAGTGCTTGATAATAAAAAAGGAGGGATTATATATTTTTATTAATAATAGTATGGTAAAAGTAGTTGAAAGCAGGTAAAACAGGGGCGAGGTGAGGAGGGTGGCTACCCTGGGGGGGGGGCTGTCTTGCGCTAGCTGTTTACTGCTTTAGTGTTAATAAATAATTTTTTTCATGGACATTTGACAACTTTTTTCCTAAAAACAATTTTCTAAAAATGTTTTCAAAACAAATGTTTTTAAAAACTGGCAAAGTTTTTTTTTTTTTTAAAGCATTCTGTTTTACCAAAACAGAATGTTTTTTCATCGTAAAATAAAATGTATTTTTCAAATTATAAATTAAAGATTTTTTTTAAATAAAGATAATATTTTAGCTGGTCCCTGTGTGGTTCAAACGGCTTACCTTAAAGAAGTGTTGAAACAATAGTATTCGTAACGCCATCAATTGGAGAAACATATATTCAGGACTCCATATTTTTATATGCTAGTACAGTGTTTACTATAGTTGGCTTTCTTTGTACTCGCAATTTTTGCTTTTCTTCTTTTTCAGTGGTGGCCATAAGGGGTAGGGCCCTCAAATCATTTTGGGGTTTCTAAAACCATCAGAATGAGTTCTACACCAATGAAAAATAAATGTAGACACCATCATTTGTACTAATGATAGTGGTTGGAGCCAGAATTGCCAATCTGGCTCCTGGCTCCGCGCCACAGCTCGGATCCGCTATATATTCATGCACAGTTATATTTTAACATACATTATATCCGCTTTATGATCATTCTCTTCTATAAGTTCACCAAATTTCTGCTTTCTAAGTCCGTTTTAAGGATTTTGGGGGCGGGGCCCCCACCCCCCTTGGACGAATCGGCTTACAACATTGGATGCAGCGATGTTGCCACATATAAAGAAGGCATGCCAAATTTGAAAACTTACGATATCTCTAACCCACCCGTTGCTAAGATATGTTAATTATGTTTATCCAATCTGGCACCGCAATCGGCTCCGGCTCCGGCTCCGGCTCGCTCCGGCTCCGGCTTCGACCATATCATTCTATTTTCATTTATTCTCTCTATACGCTCACCAAATTTCAACCTTCTCAGTCCATTTTAGGTTTGGGGGCGGAACCTCCACCCCCCTCGACGTAGCGGCGTGAAACATAGGATGCCAACGCATGTTTTGACATTAAATAAAGAATGGATCCAAATTTGAGGAATAACATGTCGCTAACACTCCGTTTGCAAGAGACCTATGGATTTGGGATCATTTGAAGTCGAATGAAACCAAATAAATGACCCCTCGCTGGGCCAGGGGACTCTGGTGATTTGGGAAAAGTAACACGGGAAGCTCATTTTTGGGATTTCTTACTCGTTTAAAACACCCGTCATATAGTTTTTGATGAAGGGTTAACCGTCACGAAAAAAACGCATGTTGGTTGCGCTCCTAAAGACAATAACGGTGGAAACGTCACGGCTCGAATATAGCTGCAATTCGACTCGACTCAAACACTATTAGGCAACACCGAGGTCGGCTTCGTACTCCCAGAAACAAAAATTTGCACAGGTGCATTAGAAAAGGGGTGTAGGGGTAATATCTAATTACTAAACTCTAATCTAGTAGTTGAATTTGATTCGATTCATAACCACAGAATCGATTGCACAGTGGCGATTATGTACTTAATCGACACAATATCGGCTATTTCCGTCACATACGATATATCGCACTAGAAGTGCTAGAAAAGGGCTAGAAAAGGCTAACTCATAGTAGGAAGCAGCCTAGCAACTTATAATACACACCAATCGACTCCCCATACCTTATAAACATAGGGTTGACACCATATTTAGGTGTATTCTAGACATATTTGATATACCGTGCTAGAAGTGCTAGAAAAAGGGGGGTGGGGTACTAACTCATAGGAGGAAGCATCCTAGCACCTTATAATATACACCAATCGACTCGCCATACCTTATAACATAGGGATAGACACCAATATTAGGTGTATTCTATGACGTAGGATATGTCGTGCTAGAAGTGCTAGAAAAGGGGGGCGGGGTACTAACTCATAGAAGGAAGCATCCTAGCACCTTATAAACCACACCATTCGACTCCCCATACCTTAAAACATAGGGATCGAACCCAAACTCGGGCCATCCAGCTCAATATTAATACATTGCTAGAAGCTAGAACCAGCTGGGCCAGCTGGTTCGTCACTTCTAGCACACATACGAAATCTGTCCCATACTAACTACATTAAAGATAATTCCTGTTTGTTGTTTCCAGTCCAGCTGTCTGCGGTTGTGAACATAAACTGACCTACATAATGTTGCTTTAATAAGCCTTCCCTATTATGCATATGATATCAAGATCCTTATCACTTTTCTTCTGGAGGGGAGGTGGAAATCAGAGGTCAGGTAGGACAGGAATTCGACAAAGAACTCAGACTCCACAATGTGAATAGGCTCAATTTTATGTAGCAGAAATCTAGAAGCAAAAATATATGATGAGAAATGATATTAAGGAATAAAGGGTTTTAGTGTTTTGAAGTGGGTATCTTGTGGGTTGACTGTATTCTGTTGTTTTTTAACCTGTTAGTTGTGACACAACTTATAGCTAGGCTCTACTTAAAATAAAACACTTATAAAGCAATTAAAGAGCTCTCTTCTGTTTAAATATTTTCCACATAGACTGGAGATGATG